>JAVKPL010009451.1:0-37277 GCA_032173675.1 Gastrolobium villosum
GCAATCTCAGCTCGGAGCGACGTCAGGTGTTGGAAGACCATGTCAAAGAACTGCTAGAAGCGGGGTTCATTAGAGAAATACAATATACGACTTGGTTGTCCAACGTGGTCATGGTAAAGAAACCAAGCGGGAAATGGCGAGTATGCACCGACTACACAGACCTAAATAAGGTATGTCCTAAGGATGCATACCCGATGCCAAACATTGATCAACTGGTCGACAGCTCATCTGGTTTCCGGATGCTATCCTTTATGGACGCATACTCCGGCTACAACCAAATCCCATTACATCCTGATGACCATGAAAAAACTGCATTCATTGCTGAGAAAGCCAATTACTGCTATAACGTCATGCCATTCGGACTGAAAAATTCTGGAGCCACGTACCAGAGGATGATGAACCCGGTCTTCTCGGATCAGTTGGGTAAAAACGTGGAGGTATACATTGACGATATGATTGTCAAATCAGCCGGAATGGAAGCACATATCCAGGACTTGGAACAAACATTTGGCAAGTTACGACAACACCGCATCCGCTTGAATCCGGCAAAATGTGCTTTTGGCGTTTTTGCAGGAAAATTTCTTGGCTTCATGTTGACACACCGGGGCATAGAAGCCAACCCAGATAAATGTGGAGCCATATTGCAAATGACGGCCCCAAAAAGTAAGAAAGAAATACAGCAACTGACGGGAAGGCTGGCATCCCTCACCCGTTTCTTACCTCGGTCGGCGGAGACAGCCCTTCCTTTCTTTAAACTGCTACGAAAGGAGGTGCAGTACGGATGGAGTACAGATTGCGAAGTTGCATTCCAGGAGATTAAGAGGAGATTATCTTCTCCACCCATTCTGGCCAAACCCAAAGAACAAGAAACTTTAATCCTTTACTTGTCCGTTGGGGAGTTGGCGGTCAGCTCGGTCCTGGTGCGAGAAGACGATGAAGGCCAACAACCCATCTACTTTGTAAGCCGACTCCTACAAGGAGCCGAATTGCGATACCAACGGTTAGAAAAGATAGCTTTTGCACTCCTCACCTCAGCCCGCCGACTTCGACCGTACTTCCAGGCTCACAAAATCCTGGTTCGATCCGACTTCCTTTGTGGAAAAGGAGCACAATATGTGCTGTCTGAAATACATGAAGGGGTTAACGGCCAGCATGTCGGTGGGAAAGCCTTGGCTCGGAAGGCGCTTCGTGCCGGATACTTTTGGCCATCCATGGCAAAGGATGCAAAGGATCACGTACAACGATGTAACGAATGCCAGAGACACGGTAAAAACCTCTTGGCCCCACCTAAGGAGCTGAACTTTATTACGGCTCCATGGCCGTTCTACAAGTGGGGAATGGACATTCTGGGGCCGTTTACGGCAGCAGAGGGTCAGCTTAAATGGCTGATAGTAGCCATTGATTACTTCACCAAGTGGATCGAGGCAGAGCCAATTGCTTCCATCACCTCGGCCCGTATACAGCGTTTTTTAGAAAGAAATGTAATATGCCGTTTTGGTATCCCGGCGGAAATTGTAACGGATAACGGCACCCAGTTCACTAGCAAAGGGTTTCAACACCTCATGACTGGGTTCCACATCCGGCACAGATTTGCCTCGGTGGAACACCCTCAGACTAATGGGCAGGCTGAAGCAGCTAATAAGGTTATAGTTGAAGGCTTACGCCGACGTATGGAGCAATCCGCTAAAGGTAAGTGGGTAGAAGAGCTCTACTACGTGCTTTGGGGGTACAGAACCACGGTTCAAACCTCGGTGGGCGAATCTCCCTTCAAACTCACATATGGATGTGAGGCCATGATCCCAGTGGAGTTAGGGGAACCATCTTGGAGAAGAGTTCAAACTCTCACACAAACAGAGAAGGATAATAATGACAAGGTGGCGGTTGAGCTTGACCTAATAGAAGAAATCCGAACTATGGCGCACTGCAGAAATTACGCGGCCAAACAACTGGTGGCTAACCGGTTCAATAAAAAGGTGCGACCTCGGTCATTTGAAGTTGAGGATTTAGTCCTGCGAAGGGCGGATATAGGGGGGCGAAACGTGTCACAAGGAAAATTAGCCCCTAGATGGGAAGGTCCGTTCAGAGTCAAAAACAAATTGTCCAAAGGAGCTTACGTGCTAGAAACTTTGAAAGGAAAGCAGGTGGCGAGGACATGGAATGCAGATAAGTTGAAAAAATATTACAGTTAAATCAAATGTCTAAACGATGTTTCTGTTATAACTTTGTAATTCAATGAATTCCGTATTTCTATTATTAATAAGTTGTACCCAACTTTGATAATTTATGCAATAAATGCACGTTCCGACGTCTGGAAACCAGCGTTGCAAGAAATCGAACCCGCCGTTGCCAAACAAAAGCTCGGTTGAGTGTTCGCTTCTAAACTAGAATCCGAGCTTCAGGATCCCATGTCAAATGGGAAGTTCTAAATTCTAGATTGAAATCCGAAGTTATGGGAACCTAGCCGGCCAAATAGGCCAGAGCCAAGCGTTCACAACCGGGTTACCAAATCGAACCCGCCAACCTGGTTGAGAGTTCGAATATAAGTTGAATCCGCGATAGATGAACCCATTGGAAGTTCAAAATACGCGAAGAAAAAAATAAGAAAGCCCGGGTGTTTGAACCCGCCTTGCCCAAAGGGCAAGGTTGAGAGTGCTAACCTTGGCCCATATATCGAAAATGGGAAATTATCGGCTACATTCCAAATCCGGCAACAAAACTCGAAATATACGAGACGGATATGGCAATAAAAGCAGATAAATTACACAGTTAATTCTAGTTTGAATTAATATCCAATTAAACCAAAAAGCGTTTACAAAAAGAGGCCGAGATAACAACGGCATGTTACAAAATTACGGGGTACTCCCCCTCAAATTGGGCTGTGAGCCGGACTCCGGTTGCCGACCTTCCTCCTCCACGCCAGGGGCATCATTTTCCCCTTCTGCTGCGATGGGCTCCTCGACTGCCGAATGGAAAGTTCCGCCACTAACATAGCCATAACAGTCTAGCTGGTCCAAGTTAAGAGACGCTTCAGGGTTAAAAAATTTAACCTGGTTCACCGCATTCTGGAAAGCGGAACTAACAGCATTTTCAAGCACAGTCTGGCTTTGGTTATAGTCAGCCTGCAACTCCTCCTGCTGCGCCTTCAGCTGTTTCAGTTGAGAGGCCATCTCCTCACGTGCGGCCTCCGCCTTGGACAGCATGGATAGCTTGGCTTTGATATACCTTACTATGGCGTCCTTGCCACCCTCCACTCCGCAACAATCCGAGATGGCATTCAGATCGGCTTGCGAGTTATGCACTGACAGACTGAGCTTGGCCACATCAGACTTCAGAACTTGATTTTCCTGCTTTAGCTCGGTAAGCTGAATCTGCATGTTGTCCTTCTCGGATAGAATTTCCGAGTGCTTCTCGAGCAGGAGAGAGTACGGTTTCATCAAGGAAGCCGCTTTAAAAAGGTATTGCTCAGCTTTCTGAAGCTCCTCCGCTTCGGCCTTGGAAGGAGCAGGAGAACCATAGAAGGAAGGTGGAGCACGAGTCACGCCACGTAGCTCGGCCGTGACCCCCATCTCCCATAATGAGCCCCTCCTTAAACCAGCAGGTAGGGGAGAGGGTGGGGCGTTACCCCGCGCAACAGCTACCACGGCCCGGGTGGTGCCTCCAGTAGTAAGGGGGGTCTCCTCTGGCTCCCCATCCAACCAATTTTCCCCATCATTGGTCAGATCCAAGATGGAAGTGCCGTGATGGGGCTCAGGGTTGGATGAACCCGCACCCAGGGGAGGAGCAGCAACCTTAGTTTTCTTTGAGGGGGGGGGGACGGGCTACACCCTTGCCCCGCAATACCCGGCAGTAGTCAGGCACGTCATCCGAGCTAGGGTTCATGGTTAAACCTGGCAAACAAAAGAAGCAAGGTTATCAGCATAATTAAGGACATATCAGATTCCAAAGCAGGATAAAAACGACGAGTAAATGAAATGTTGAAAAGCATACTGGGTTGATCGCTTGCAACAGAGGACTTAGCGACCAAGGACGCAGCGCTCATATGACCCTGGGTATGCACATGGGTTAGCAAGGTCCTGACATTGAGCTTCTCCTCGGTTGATAAGGGCAGCTTGTAATCAGCCGACTTGCGGAGGTAATGTTGACGGGACCAATATAATGGGAATTTCCCCTCATCTTTTTCCCCAACGAACCACGGCTTCTCATTGGCCTCGGCCACGACCTTGAAGTACGCGCCTTTGAAGTTTTTGAAGGAGTCACTATATACAGAAAATAACCTCCTAGACGGCTTACTAATACGACCCCGGATACTGGCCCAACCCTTCAACTTGGGAGGTTCAGAACCGGAGCGTGGGGTATAAATGTTAAAAAAATACATAAACAGGGCAACAGAACAGTTAATGGACAGGGATGTGCAAAGTTGCTCGAAGGCAACAATATACGCCCATCCGTTAGGGTGAATTTGAGTGGGAGCTAAAAGGAAGTGGTTTAAAAGGCATATAATAAAGGGGGAGAAAGGAAAGCGAATACCGATCTTGGTGATCAAGTCTCGGTAAAAGAAGAAAAAGGGAGGCTCTTGTGGATTCCGACCTGAGCACACTGGCTCATCCTCCGCTGGACAGAAGGTATTAAAACCTATCGGGTTACCAATGGGTAACCCAGATATTTCCTCTGTGGTCAAGGAGGACCTAAAACTAAGGACTTCCTGGGTCACCCAGGGAAATTGCCGGCGCAGACTAACATCTACCGGGGCAGAACCTTCTTCAACGACTGCAACCTCGGCTTCCAGCTCGTGGTTAGATGAGGTAGTTTCCATGTTGAGTTCTGCAGAAGGGGACTCCATAAGAACCTAGAACAGCAAAATGGGTGGATTAAAAATAGCAAAAGAAGCAAAGTACACGCACCTGAGTTAAAAAAACTACGGTGTGAAGAGCTCGAAGAACTATCTGAAGAGGTCATCGGAGCTGGACTTCTAAGTCCGACATAGTGAAAACAACTGCCTAGGACAAGATTCGCCATAAAGTCATTACCATTCCCAATAAATTGCGCGCTAAGGTGAACGCAATTGAAGCAGGGATTTGGATTCTGGGAAAGGGAGGTCGACGGTTGGGGCTGAACAGAGGACGGATTCAAGGAAACTTGATCTCGAGGACCAGTGATGAGAAGGGGAGACGACCTAGGTCTATCATCTAAGGAAGGGTTGGCGCTCGTGGGCATACAGCCCGCGATGCGGATAGATGGCAAGGACCGACCTCGCCTTGAGGGTCGAGACCGCCCTTGACCACTGGGACGAGATCCCACTGGTGGACAGCGTCCAGACCCAGAAGCACGACGACGATGCTCGGGCCTAGAAACCGGCAGCCGACATCCACGGCTAGAAGAGGCACCTTGGCCTCGAATCACCTCCTCCTCAGCAGCTTTAGCTTCCTCCTCTGCCAAGATCTCATCACTCCGGCCGAAAACACGGGGACAAGTGGCCCTCCTATACTCATAAGGAATTCCCTTATCCATGTTGGAAACTTTTCCACAAAAGAGCAGCAAACGCCAACCAGCGATAGTAAGAAAATTGAATATAAAGAAGATGAATGCAGAGGAAGAATGCGAAGACAGACTAAACGCGGCAATGAAAGCAATAACCACAGGAATGCAAGCAACGAGCAATAATAAAAGGCAAGAAGATAAAGGAGACCAGAAAATTCATACTTACAGAGCAAGTGACGTTAAAGTATTGAACGGAGAAGTTTGATGCCACCAGAAAACCTTGAAAGCACAAAATGTCACAAGCCGCAAATGAAACAACGAAAGAAGCAGAAGGTGAAGAAAGGGGGGAAGCATCAGTAAAATAGGAAGGGGGAGAAGTTCAAGGGATGTGACCCGCGAAAACGAAAAGACAGGGGCAAAAACGTAAATGCAAAAGCAAAAAGCACCTGACAAGACAAAACGATTGATATCTGTACAGTCGCAGTCGCATTAAATGCCAAGACGGCGCGCAGATAATCAAACGATACGCATCATGATGACTTGAAACACGTGGAGGATAACCGCAAGTTAAAAGACGGACATGTGAATTCATTCCAGCTATGCAGCCGAGATGTCGCAGGTCAGATGATCAACGCAACTCGGCAGCCAGATAACTCAGCCTACCGAGCTGGGGGCAACTGTTATGGGCCAGACTGAGGCCCACTACGCACCTCGGCCCAACACCTACATTGCACCTCGGCCAGCCACCAAACCCTAGAGCCGGGCTATATAAGGCAGGTAAGGCAGAGCAGTAAGGTACACATTTTCTAATCCCAAACACTATAGATCACACACACACCTCGAAGGCATACGCCTAGGTCAGTGTCAGTGATCCCTGTTCCTCCCAGATACCTAATCTATAGGCATCTAGAGAGAAACACTCGTATCCGAGATTAATCATCCAACCTACGTTGGACACATCTGCCAACAGGCAGAACACCTAGCTTAATTTTAAATTAAATATATGTAATCCTAAAATAAAAAAATAAATGTCAGACTGCAATCCTGACTTAATAGATTGCTGGAAAAAAAATTCAAGTTTCTTGAGCTACCGCGTCCCCACTATTGGAAAAAAAATTGCTCTCGCACTGCAATTTATATTGACGGCAATAGGAGTTTGGTAACTTGATTTAAGGATCACGTTTTAAAAATTGGCAGTCATAAACGCGGTATAAAAACTACCTGTTCCATTCCCATTAATTAAAGCACTCAGTCTCATGTACTGATACTCAGAAACTCGGTATCCAAATTGCCGTGTTTCAGATTCAAATTATAAAGGACGCGGTTCTTGTCTATGATGCACGGACACGGACACGGGACACGGGACACGACACGCTGACACGTTAATTCTAAAAAATGTCATATTGGGACACGTTGGGACACGTTTTGATATTAAATAAAAAATTTAATATATATAATAGAATTTATATTTAATACATATAAGAGTCCATGATAAGTAATATAACTAATCAAATATTTAAATTTTAAAAATAAAAATAATTTTTTGTACTTTGTTAATTTTTCATATCATATTTCATAATAGTAAAAAATTAATTTATAAATTATTTTTTATTTAGTTAATAAAAAAATTAAGATTTAAAAAAAAACGTGTCCCAACGTGTCCGAAACGTGTCCCAGCGTGTCCGAACGTTGACTGCGTGTCGGAAAAGGTTGACTGCGTGTCCGAAAAACGTGTCGAAACGTGTCGGAGAGTTGACCGCGTGTCCTCAAATGTTGACCACGTGTCGGACGCGTGTCCGAGCGTGTCGGAGCGTGTCCGTGTCGGACACATGTCCGACACGTAAATTTTGAGGAAAAAGGCGTGTCTGTGCTATGTTGGTTCTTGTAATGTCGTGTCTTAATGCGGTTCCATTAATACCACGTTCTCATGTATTATATAGGTAATAAGTTTGACCAAGAAATTATTCCGGTCAAACTTTATAAAAAAGAGATTGCTATTGTCAAAAGGTCTAGGTTCCTACATTCCTCATGGGTGTTTTCCTACAGGTGTGCACATTTCAATATGAAGCTGGAGTTCTGTTCTCCAATGACTCTTCATCCAAAGGAACATCTTCACTCTTTGTGGTCCATCCAGTGGCGGACCCAAATTTTTTTATTTATGTCTGCATATTTAGTGGTTGAATTTTTTTTAAAGAAAATTTTAAATGCGTTAAAAACAAAAGGAAATTTGAGCTCCTTCTCATCACCATTAACACGTTTGAAATTGTTATAAAGAATTTATTTTACAATATTCCTTTTTTACTGTACAAAGAAAGATGAGTATTTATTTTATAACGCCAAATTTATGATACTTTCCTTCTAATTTTTTTAACTAAAATTAATTTTTTTAATTATTAAAATTACAAAGACTAGAATGGTCCTAAACATTTGTTTAGAATAAAATTTCCAACCATAGCATAACTTTATTTGCATGTCGATGAAGTTAAATATGAATCTCTCTTATAACAATGCTTAATGGACATATGTTATGTGATGAACATATCTTTATGGGATGCACATGTATAAGCAATATGCTTTATGAGTAATATGTCGTGATATCTAACCACAACTTCTTCTTCTTCTTCTTTCAAAAACTTGTGACTACACTTGCGGTCACTTGCAAAAGCATAGGTCCGCCATTGGGTCCATCCTACTCTCAACAAGCTTAATGAGTTTGGTTGTATTATATATATATATATATATATATAACATTTCTACAGCCACTTTAGATAAGGTTATCTATAATTACCCAAAAATTATGTCATTCTGATTAATGAATGATGTTTTTGTAATTTTAGATGATTTAATGAATGTTGTTCCGTAATTTTTTTTATCATATACATTTTACTAAAACATCTTTCATTAATTCACCTAAAATTACAGAAACACCCATCATTAATCAAAACGACGTAGGCCACTTTAGATAAGGTTATCTACAGCTACCCCAAAAACTATGTCATTTTGATTAATGAATGGTGTTTTTGTAATTTTAGATGATTTAATGAATGTTGTTCCGTAATTTTTTTTATCATATACATTTTACTAAAACATCTTTCATTAATTCACCTAAAATTACAGAAACACCCATCATTAATCAAAACGACGTAGTTTTTGGATAGCTGTAGATAACCTTATCTAAAGTGGCTGTAGAAATATCTTTTCCATATATATATAGGAAATACAAGCATTAGAAGATTTGTTATCTCATGTCATGGATACAAAATATATGGGACCCACTTTTAAAAAGAAGTATAAAAATAAATAAATATTAGCACAACTTTTGATGTATAAGCTATGAAGTACCGACACTTCAAAAACTGATGTATCGTGCCTGACACTCTCTGATACTCTGAAACTCCAACACACAGTCCAGAGACTCAAAACAGGATTCAAATGTTGCATTGCGTTGCATTTTTAGTACTAACTATTAGATTCGTTGGGTTACGATTATTATTTTATTGAGTTTAATATAAATATTTAGGATATCTTATATTTTTTGCAAAATTGTTTGGTATTATAAGTCTAGCTTCATTTTTTTGTTAAATTATTGAATATTAAATATAATATACGCTACATAAAGTTATTTAACATCAAAACGTATTCTAATGTGTCAAAATCTAATATTTTTTAAAATTAACGTGTCAGAATATCGTATCGTGTCATATCCCGTGTCTCGTATCTGTACAACATAATATATGAGTAGAAGGGATATGTTCAGTTTTATATGGGTTCAGCTTCTTGCCCAATTTGTTGGGAACATAATGAAACATGTATTCACTTATTGAGAGATTGTAATGATATGAAGAATTTGTGGTCTGATTTGGTACCAATATATATGTAGGTTTCTTTCTTTTCTGCCAATTTATGGGATTGGATAGAACTAAACATGTCACAGATTAGTTTTTTCAGGGATAATATCCCGTGGTGTACATGGTTGGTTTGCTACGGCTTGCTGGCTTGCATGGAAGTAGAGAAATGAAAGGAGTCATGACAATCCAAATCAGGTTCATGATAATCAATACAAGATTCAGTCAGTGATAGCCAAGGTGAGAGAGATATATAAGATGCTTTTCATAAGGTTAATTTAGCTCAAAATAACTTGTTCCATTCGGATACTTTGATTTGTTGGAAGACTCCTGGAAGCAATTAGGTAAAGATTAATACTGATGGAGCGGTTAAGGGTAATCAAAGATTAACAGCTTATGGTGGTGTTATTAAAAATGATGCTGGTCAATGGTTAAAAGAATTTGCTTATAGAATTGGGAGTTGTAATGCTCTTACCGCAGAATTCTGGGGTATTTTAAAGGGTTTGGAGCTAGCTTGGGAAGATGGATGGAGAAATGTTATTGTAGAAAGTGACTCTAAATCAGATATTGCTCTGTTCACTAGTGATGGTGATGCAGATCGCGATAATCATCTGATTTCTCGATTACGGACATTGATTCATAAGGATTGGAGAGTTCATCTCGTTCATACTTTCAGAGGAAATTGTTGTGTGGATTGACTGGCAAATTTTTCTTTTATGAATGTTAATTCCGATGATTTTTATGTTTTTAATTCCCCCTTGGAATTGGTCTACTGTTTGATGCAGATTTAGCTTCTATTTGTAGAACTCGTCGTATTTCAGTTATTTAATTTGTGCTGCGGTGTGTTTTACCCAGCTTACAAAAAAAAAAAGGATATATTATCTCATGTAACAGGAGAAAAACATACCCCCTATATGTTTTGACTGAAAAGGCGGCATGTATCAAATAACTCTATCTACACCATAAAACACTATATCAAAACACACGCACATATAAAAACCGCCGGAATTCAACAACAAAAATAAAAAATAAAAATACCATATAAATTATAAATAATTATTACGTAATAAAATATTATCTCTTAACTATGTAAATTATGTTCACTTTATTATTTTTTCAGAGTAATAAAATATTATCTCTTAACTATGTAAATTATGTTCACTTTATTATATTATCTGAAAAAATAATATTATAATAATAAAAAAGAAAGCAGAAAAATATTTACTTGTAAAATTTTATTATATACATTTAGGGGTTGGTATGAGAATTTTTCTAGAAATCATGAGAAAGTGGGGTGGGGCAAATTGTTTCTAACATTTGGTATGAGGAAACTGAAAATAATATCAGAAAACTTTTTTTCCATCATTCCATTTTACACATTATATTACCAAACAAAAATACCATTTGATATATGGTATTTTTATTTTTTCACAATACCAATAAAATTAATCCAACATTTCTAGAAAAAATTGTACCTACCAAACTCCGCCTTAAGATTTGAAGTTATTAGTTTTGACATAAATGAAGTTACAAAGATAGCATGTTATTGTTAATAGGATATTAGTTTTGACATAAATAAATTTTATTTAATTTATTTTTTCTTTTTCCAATTACTTCCTCTGATTCTTTTGTCCATCATGATGTGCTGGCTACTATCATCATTATAAAAGTGATAGTAAAAAAATAATAAACTTAATTGGTAGTAGGTGGATTATTTTTTTATACTCAAATATCTTTATATGTTGTCTCACGAAAGTTATACTTATAATTTTTTTTTTACAATCTCTTATAATCATATCTTATTATCGTTGATTTTCGTCAATCAACAGTTATCATTTATTGTGAATTAATAATTAATTAATAAATTTAATTTGTTAAAATGATAACCGTTAATTGTCAGAAATCAATAATAATAAAATATGATTATAAGATGTTGTAAAAAAAAAAAATAACTATAACATTTCCCATGTTTTAAATATATAGTCTCTTCAAACTTAAAATAATATGTTTAGATTTTTCTGACAAGGAATATACCTTCAACTAGAATATTTTTCCTTTTCTGAGAGAAGAGTTCGTTTATCACGTGGCTCAACTCCCTTATAGGCAGCATCCGTTAAATTTTTTAACTACACACGAGGCATACATGCAAACTCTTCACTTCATATCATAAAACAGATTTCCCTTTATTTATATTTGGGTTGGTTTTTTATATTCAACGTAGATAACTTATTTACATTGAGTCCAAAATGATATCGTTTTGAGACGGAAATTAAGGTATTTTTATAATTATAATTTATTTCAGGATTATAATAATCATTTTCATTATAAATTTTTAATTTTTAAACTCAAAATGACGTCATTTTTGGGGTAAATATAAATAACTTATCTACATTCATCTTAAAAACATTAAATCCTTTATATTTATATATATATTTTGATACCAACCTGAAAATACCCTCATGCAACCTCTAATTATTCTTTGAGGAGAAAGACGATTATTCTGACCCTCAAAGATTTTTTAAAAAATTTACTTGAGTTACATTTCAACTCAAGCAAATCAATTAAGGGTTTTATAAGAGTTATGTTGTGGGGAAAGTGATTGTGTTATGTTATAGAAATTCATTTTGCGTGCCGGAGTTTTTTTTGCTGCGGGCCCTACAAAATATTGTGAGTGTAGGAAAATTTTTATGATAATGTTAAATGATAGATGATAAACCCATAATTAACAGTTAAACTACCCTGCGTTAATATATTTTAGTTTTTAAAGTAACGTACGTGCCTATATAATTTCTTTAAGATTCAGATCCACATCAAAATCACTGATAGGTCTTTTCAAATAAAATTATCACATGAATTTATTATCCTTAATTGCTTATTCTGAGAGTCTTTAATGCATTTCGGTCATTTGTGTTCTCTTCAGAGACTTTTAATTACTTTTAATACAGAGAATCCATGCAATAACTCTCAAGTCAAAGAGTCAAATTTGTACTTTTGACTCGTCATATTAAAATATAAGGATAGGATATTTCTACTACCCATTTTACTACTATCACTCTACTATTATTCTATTATCACTCTAATTATCATTGGATTCAAAAGTTATTTTTTTTTTCTCTCTCTTCATTCAACTTTTCCTCTAATCTAATGATGATTAGAGTGGTAGTAGAATAGTAATAGAAAAAATGGGTAGTAAAAATATTCTATCCCTAAAACATATTTCCTCATAAATTAAGTTCAAATGCTTTGGCTCGTTATTAATTGCAAAGACTTTAAAATATCCACAAAATAAACCAGGCAAAATTTAAAAAAAAAAAAAAAAAAAACAGTGGAGAACAGCATAACAATCACCATTTTTTTCTCTCTTTGTAATGGGAAAGTGGTTCTCTTTTAGTTTATTAGGTAAAATATAAATATTAAAGAAATAACCATATATTATTTAAGGGTAAAGTGTGTGTCATCTTAAAGGATGTAAAGTTGTGTCATTTTAAGAGAGAGAAAGAGATAGATAAAGGAGGAGAGAGAGTTGACAAAAAAAAATAAAGGTGTGGGTCCCACTTCTTTGTAAGAGTGAAAGGATGTAAGCTGTGTCATTTGAAAGAATAAACACTTTTCCCATTATTTAAATTACCGAGTGTCATAGTATTTGTACATGTGTAGTGACAAAATTTGATTAGTGTGAAGTTATCCTCAAGTACACTGTAAATTAATCAAAATTTGGCATTCTCTCTTGATCGACAAGTGGGAATCATGCATGGATTTTGTGAGTAACTTCTTTGAGTAAGAAAAGTCTTAGGCTTTCACAATGGTCAACATATTCAAAAGTCTGAATAATTAATTTATAGTAGCATTCAAAAGTGAATGAATAAATACCCTCAAAGTGCTTTTAATTTTATTTTATTTTATTTGGGGTGGGTCTTGGAACTTTAGGTGGTCACCTCAATTGTAACCATAGTTGATGACGCAGCTATTGAAAAATGTTAATATCATAGCCCCTCTTTTCAGAATCCTTAGGCACATTCCAAAAACTTCTTCCTCTGTCTCTTTTCTCTTGTGTTTCTTTGAACATTTTCTTAGCTTATTCTCTTCAGTTCCTCAGGCTTCTTACCATATCCTGAAAATGGAAGATGAGTCAATGTCACTGATCAATTATGTTCCTAGCTTTGCACGAGGCTATGACCTTCTGCTAGTACATGATAACACAGTGTCTCTCACGTACATCTCATCACTTCTTGAGCAATTCTCATTCAAAGGTGTACTTTGAGTTTTTTTTATTTTTTATTTTTTTGTATTCTCCTCTCATGTTTTCTGTCATGAACTCATACAAATAAAATAAAAAATAAACAATTGAGATATAAATTAAAGGTCTAAACTTTAGGATCCAATGATTAAAAAATTCTTTTGGTCATGGCACTAGCACTGTCAAGTAATTAATGATTTACTAATTCTTGTACTGAATCTGGTCTTTGTTACTTTGTAGCTTATATGTATAACAGTATTAATTTCTGAAATCTTTGTTATTGACTCAGAAACAGTTTTTTTATCTTTTTTTATGTATATTTTTTCATAGCATCTCTTCAATCTGAATGTTTCACTGTATTTGCATTTTCCTTATCTATTATTTATTCATTTAAAGCTCAGCAAAGATTAAAAAAAAAACACCTTCCTCTCTAACAGTTTCTCTATGACTTTGTACTTTATCTTGAGAAATTTGTCAATATTCAATGAAGAATCAGGACAAATTTATATTGATCTTAGGAGTTAGGAAGCTTAGCCTGCAAGAGTTCAACTTTATAAAAATTTAAATTTAAAAAAAGAAAAGAAAAAGTAAGACCTGGTGCTATTCCCGTTATTTAATTAATGTAAATAATCGATAGCTGATAATTTTTTTTGGTTATTCAGTTACTTCTACATGTAGCGTATCGGAGGCTACATCTACGATTCGCGATTCTGAAGAAGACAGATTCAAACTCATTGTAACAAAAGCGAATATGGATGGAAACGATGCCCTTGTTTTTCTAAATTTAGTTCTTGAAAGGAACAATCCAGTAATCTGTAAGCTCTAGTTCAGATCTTTCAATGAACTTATAATTTTCTCCAAGATTTTACTCTCACTTAATATATATATATATACTTTGATTCTATCATGTGCAGTCATCCACCGTGGAGAATTTAATTATGGAAACGAGAGAGCATTAGCACCAGGATCACTTTTTTTCCTTGAGGAACCAATCCGTTTAGAAGATCTCAAATATATATGGCAAAATGTGTATCCCTCAACAGACACACAAACTCAAAATGCAAACATGCGCAGGAGAAAGAGATCAAGGCATACCAAGAACAAACAGGTGTGTATATGGAAAAATGATTTCTGCGTCCGCTGCACTTACAACAGGCCAGAATCCACGTCCGGATCCTGTTTTCTTTTAAAAGCTGTGCGACTTTTCTGTGTCAGCTGTAGATAATCCTGTCTACGGCGGCTGCAGAAATGATAAGTCCTATATATATATATATATATATATATATATATGGGTTTATCGTCTATCATTTAACATGACCAGAAAAACTTTCCTACACTCACAACATTTTGTGGGGCGCGCAGCAAAAAAAAAAACTCTGGCACGCAAAACGAATTTCTATAACATTACACAATCACTTTTCCTATAACATAACTCTTATAAAACCCTATATATATGACTTATCTATGATCATGAAACTCTAAATAAATTACTAAGCATTTGCATTCTAAACTAGTACTTGCACTTAACAGTTGATAATTAACCACACAATGCCATGCCAGGTTGTTGCACCAAAAGAAAAGAGCAAAGAGAAGAGAAAAGAGAAAAGAAAAGTTGATAACCACAAAATGCCAGGCTCATCGAGTAGCACACAAAAGGTTAAAAGAGAAGAGAAGAAAACAGTTACGAATGAAGATTCATGTAGCTCAGCCCAGATGAACCTTGACAACAGTGAGATTGCTGAGGATAGACGTTCAAATATTTGGAGTCCTGAGCTACGTCTGAAGTTTATAGCAGCCCTAACTGAGTTAGGAGAGAACGGTACTCTTACTCTCTTATTTTCTCTCTTCCCTTTTCTTTTATTTTCTTGAACAGCTATATCAATTATATATGGTATTAAGCTTCATTGTTGATAAGGTAGTTGCTAATTCAATGTAAGTGTACTTTGGTTTCTTTTTTTTGCATTCAGATGCTCGTCCAAAAGCTATAGTAAGGTGGATGAATGAACCTAACCTCACAACTCGCCAGGTTGCAAGTTATATGCAGGTTCTTTTTCTGTACCTTCAACTTAGACAAGCAATAGTTTCTCATAATTATGCTGTACAAATTAGTTTGTTGATTCCTGATGCTAATATATATATATATATATATATATATATATATATATATAAGGTGTTTGTTAACGTATGCATCGAATTTATCTCACTTAGTGAATCTGAATTCTTCCCTTTATATTTGATGTTATTAGGACTGCATATTCCATAAATACTTTGTTCAAAACCTCACAGGTTTGGTTAAGAATCTAGCTATTGGTGTTTGTGTGCAAATCTTTTCATGGTAATACTTAAATGACGAGATCTCTAGCCAAATATGAAAAATTCTTTCCACCTTTAATAACGCTTACATTATTAACAACATAGAAACTACTTATTATATGTATATTAAGCTAGTGGAGTGAAAAATAGACCTGACAGCAAAATATTATGTTATAGCTAGCCTGTTACCTTTCATTGTCATGTATAATTTTTAGGGGTGTACGTACTAAGTAATAATTTAAAGAGAACACCTCTATATAAAATTAGGATGCAAGGAACGTTTTACATAAATGCAAAAGAGCCCAAAAGAAATTATCATCACGTCTATTTTTCCCATTACTTTAGTTGCATTCTTGATTAATCTTATTTGAATTACACGCATTATTTCCCTTTTTTTTTTTTCTTTGTTTATGTAAAGAACCACTTCAACCCTAACATGCATTTGAGCTAGAAGAGTGGATATTGCACCCAATTTTTGATTTACTTTTTGCACTTTTATTTTAATTCCACTTTAAAGTGGAGTGCGGTGAAGACTCAAACTTTGATACCATATAAAAAACCACTTCAACTCAAAATCTTAAGGTATTGGGTGAGAGCCTTTTTAATGATTTATATTATTCTCTAACGGTTTACCTTTTTGCTCCACCAATGTTTTTCCTACATAGAAATTCAAAGCTCGGCAGAATCGTATCATGAATGGCATCAATTCTGATTTGCCTCCAGAAACAGAAGGTAGTATAGTAGAAGATAAGTTTCCTTTGATTGCAAACTTGCATTTTTGTTAATCATTACATTTAGAACATAAGAGATTGTTCCATGCAGATGCAGGTCTCCCAGCACCAATTGATTCCTTGAATGAGAGCCAGAATAAGGACCAGTTTCAAGTGAACTACCCTGAAACTGAAGAATCAGAGATTATGAAAATGCTGGAAACACCATGCAACCCAGACTTTATAACTGAATTCACCAACTGTGGAATCCAAGGTGATGGTTTTAAAGACCCTGCTGCTTCAATGAATCAAAACCAACCTGCAACTGAAGACGATGATCTCACAAACATGCTTAAGGATGATTGCTGGGACAGTATTGATTGGTTTGGAAATGGAACTGATTCAGCTGATGTTTGATACATATGGACAACCCCAACAGATCATAAGGTTTGTCTCTTTATCATATATATTCCAAATAATATGAGACCTATGAAAGCAAAAAACGTGTACTTTCTCATCATCATAATTATTACAATTGTTTTCGAGATCCTGACATTAAAATTTCTCAAAAAAAAATTCAGGTTCTAAGTGTTTGAAGGATTGACTGGACCTTCACAACGGAAGCATATTCAAAACAACTGAAAACCTTTCTGTGATGTAATATTTCTGTTTAAAGTCCCTTAACAGTTGCTATGCATCGACTTTTGTTAAAGGGATGTTCTAGACGTTTCCTTTTCTTTTCAAATAATAGACATTTATTACAAGTACCTATGTGCTTCTTATATCATTTCACATGACTAGAAAAATTTTCCTACACTCACAACATTTTGTGGGGCCCGCAACAAAAAAAACAAAACTCTGGCACGCAAAACGTATCTCTATAACATTACACAATCATTTTTCCTACAACATGACTCTTATAAAACCCATTTACTAAATGGGCTTACAATTTCTCTTACATGACAAATTCAAGTTTTCCTATATAGTGAGAAAAAGGGGTGGGGATCACCTTAAAAACAAAAATAAAAAATAAAAAAGTAATTGACATGGACATCAGAATAAGAGTGGTAGGAGAGAAGATGTCTCATGCATCATGAGAAGTCTTTTTCCCCTCACTAAAAATATAAATAAGGTTTCCTTATATGCCGTTTTCTTTCTTGCTAGTAAACATAAAGACATAATCTTGCGTGAATATTTTATTAAAAGTGCTATGTAATTTCCTTCTATTAGATAAGATTCTGCTAGGTTTGACGTCTAATGATTTCTACGAGTAAAGAACTAAGATTTGAAAATATATCTTCAAGAAAATTATTAGACCTAGTCACGAATGTGGACCCTGACCTTAAGCACGCCTAGTCCATGCTCTTCTAAGCTCAACAAATGATGTCAAGAAGTATTTATACATCAAACATAATCCCATATATATCGCTAATCATTTACTCTTACATGTAAACTTTCTTAAAAGTAACTCAATCTTTTGGAAATGGATCCTCGAAATGTGAGAAAAAACATGACATGGTCATGTGAGAAAATCACAACCATATGAAGTTAAATCAATGGTTATGATTTTGTAATTACCTATTTTACTATTTTTTTTCTCTCTCCTCTCCTCTTTTATTATCATTGATCCACCTTTGTATGGTTATGATTTCTCACTTTACCATATCATGTGATTTTTCACATCAGAGGATCCGGATTCCAATCTTTTAGTCCTTTATTCCTTGAGGAAAAACATAAATCATTCTTTACTCCTTTTTTCTTAATTCTAAATTCAATTTTCTTAATTAATTATACATATCTTCTTAATAATTTTGTACATTTTTTCTTGCAAATATTTTTCTTTTCATTTATACTCTTTAAATTTGTTATATGTGAAAATACACATGCAATCAAGAAATACTTTATGCTACGAGGATTTAAAGCTTCATATCAAATTTGACTCGGAGTTAATTGCAGAAATACGGAATCAAAACTATGGGTAGTTTTCTCATTTTACATGAGAAAATTATCTCATGTTACACTCACAATATATGAACTTTTTTGTCTCCTCACCATATTTTGTGAACCCACTTATATTGTGAGTGTAAATTCAATTTTTTAATGTAAAATTATAATACCCAAAACTATACGCTTAAGCCCATATGATGCAAATTTCAACACGTCCAGCTTGAGTCTTTAGGAGCTCAAGCTGATCCCAAACTCAATTTAGGTAAAAAGAAAGACGAAATAGTGAAATCTTTTACACGTAGACAAGTAGTTTTTTACCAGCATATGGATCCCAGTGCATCACCACATAGACACACACTATGAGATGGATATTAAACATTGATAGAAAAAAAAAAATGCCAAACAATATCTGGTTCAAAAAAATAATCGTATTTAACACGAGTTCAATTCACTAAAGATGTACACAACTTCAGTTTTTAATATTGGTTATAGGGCCTTTAAACCAATGTCGACCAGTGATTATCCAGTAAGAAACTATAAGAATGAGCAAACATCCAACAGCAACAGGGGTGTAGTTAAGTGTCTTAATGGTTATTGGGTATGAAACAGGCAATGAGAAGAGTATGGCGATGGTCACCACCCAAAGAACTGCAACCCATCCAACAATGACTCCGTAACGACCCAAGTTGAAAGGCCCCGGGACAAAACGGTTTCGTGCCAAGGTCACCCTTAAGAAGATTGGTAGGGCATAAGCAATGTAGAGGCCAATTGTTGCTATTGACACCATGGCCTCAAATGCCACTATGCTCCCAAGAGACTGCTATATAGAGTTAGAATTGAGTTAGGTACACGGCAAGAATAGAATGATAAGAACTATTGCTAGTGTTGATTACATTGAGCTATGAGCTTGTCTACATTTAAATCACAAATGACAACATAACTACGGCCTTACTATGTATGTACTAAAAATGATAGTTTAGAGACCAAAATTTTTTTGCTAAGGTCTATAAAAATCCATTCTTGCAATTTTGAAAAATAATCTATACTTATAACCCCACACTCGCTAGTCGGGTTTAACGGGAAGTGATTTTTGTTTTTATAATATATACTTATAGCTTATGATGTAGAATTTGAACCTTGCCACCATATATACTTAGTAAGTTCAGTGTAAAATGGTATTCCATTCCATTTCAAGCTTATAGTTATAAAAAAAAAATATGGGCCCCTTACTTCACCACCTCAGACAGTGTTTGAAGATTCTCACACAAGATCCAAACAAGACATGGGCAGAGCTAAAATTAATAGAACACAAAGATATCTTATTTACTTTTTGCTGTTGCCAAAGAACACATGAAACATGGTTTTCCACTTTTCAACAAAACAGAAAGCACTTAATCAGAAGCCAAATAAAAATGAAATCTTATAATAAAATACATACCGTTAGGGCCATGCAAAATGATATAAAAACGGAAAGCCAAACTGCATATATGGGAACCTCCTGCTTGTTAACTTTATGCCACAATGATGATAATGGCATGGCCCCATCTCTTGAGAAAGCATAAGCCATCCTGTATCAAATTTAAGCCTCATAAGTAACTACAGAAATTAAAATCCCTCTCATACGGAAAGCGCACTAAGAGCAGGTATAGTTACCTTGAATTGCTGGTAACTGAACTCATGCCACAGAAAAATATGGTAATAGCAACAATTACCAAACAAATAATACCCCCAGTTCCATCTCCATATCTTCTCTTGAATGCAAGATAAAATATTTCAGCAATGGCATACCCACCAGCATCATTATTTTCATTCAAGAGGTAAGGGATGTCAGTGACTGCAAAGGTAATGCCTAGTATGTAACCCCATCCAACAATAATGGATATCCCAACAGCGCTGATAATTCCTTTTGGCCCATTTTTATCAGCATCCTTGGTTTCCTCTGTCTGAAAATAGAAGTATACAGTAAGCAGGAAGTCTTAGTCTAAACCATTTAGTAACTCTAATACATCAATGCAAAATAAATAGCACAAAATTTTCAAAGTAGAAAAGCAAGAGCAAATTAGTAACTCCTAATACATAAACTGAGCTTATTAACAGAGATTGTATGAATTAATCACGAGCAAAATCAGTTCTATCACACCAATTTTGATGTTACTATATCTAGACCAAGTCATAAGATGGGTCCTACGAGCTTGGGCAATGCTAGTATTTGTAATTGTAAAGAACCAATTCAACCCAAAAGCTTAAGCTGTTGGGTGAGGTTACATTAATGGTTTTATATATCTCAACACGCCCCCTCACACGAGAGCCACAAGAGAAAGTTATATGAATTAATCACAAGCAAAATCAGTTCTATCACACCAATTCAACCCAAAAGCTTAAGCTATTGGGTGAGGCTACATTAATGGTTTTATATATCTCAACAGAAATCAGAGATTATATGCTAGTGTTTGTAATTTCACAGAATGAGTTTAAACTGGGCCTAGACCGAGGGGCACAGATCCTGAATTCAAGATCCCCTGCTAGTAAAAGATGCAAAAAAAAAAAATGTCAACCCCAGCCCCTTGTGCAGTAAATGTAGTTTATTTTTCCTTTTCCTTGTATCTTAAAACAAAGTTCATCATACTTGTATAATTTTTCATTTTACTCCCCAAATTGCGAGGGTAAGGTCGATTGTATATAACCTTATTTTTGCATTTTTGTGAAGAGTTTGTTTCCCGAACTCGAACATGTGACTTTTCGATTATAAAGAGAAACCTTACTGCTGCTCCAAGACTCACCCTCTATTTTACTTCAACAATTTGCTAAAAATTTACAAAAAACGTAACTCATCTGGAATTATCTAAACCTGGACTGGCAGATGAATCAGCAGGCTTTTGGAGCTATGCAAATTGCACCCAGTCCCAAGGTTTAAGCTGATAACAATAATTCACAGGATCAACAATGCATGATTCTTCTTGAGAATCATTCCAAAGGGATCGTGTAAAAAAAGTATATCGTTTATCAGACAAGGAGATTTCTAATAGCTTTTGAAGGCAACAAATTCTGAGAAAAGAAAGAAAAGATTTTTACCATATGAGCTGATGCATCATACCCAGTTAGGGTATACTGACTCATTAGAAGTCCCAAGAGAAATATGTAGGGTTTGCTGCTGATTCCATCCCCATTGTCAGCATTGAAATGAGTGAAAACGAACTTGGCACTGGCCCTTTCCGTTGCAACACATGGAATGACAATCATAAGCACAAAAACACCTAAAAATTTGTGCATTCTGATTAGAGACTCATAAAGGATTTACCCTGAGAACTGAATTTAGAAATAAAATAAAGGGGCAGGTTATATTTACAAACTCTTTTGTTTACAAACTCTTACAAACTACACTATGTTCTCCCGGGAGAACACTGGTTACACTATGTTCTCCCGGGAGAACATAGTGTAATTTGTAAAAAATTTCAAAAATAGTTTGTAAACGGATCCGTCCCCTAAAATAAAATAGGAAACTTCTACATACCTAAAACATTCCAGATTGCAGCCAACTGTCCTAAGAATGATAACAATGAGATAGGAAGGCTGTTTATTATACCGTGTAGGAGCAAAAGTCCCCCATGAAAAGCAATAACTACATATTTAGATGCCTGATATCCACCACCATTTTTCCCACCAGTACTAAGGAGAATGATAACCTGAATCAGTTGTGCAAGTGAAAAATCTACACTTGTTGTCACTGCCCACTGCAAATATATAAGAAATCAAAAGTTAGAGCTCCAAATGGATTATTAGAAATCTACATCCCACACAAGTTTGACCTTGCAGTGAAAAGTGAAGGATGTTGAAATTCTAAAATATGAATCTTCTTAAGAATACCTGGCCAACAATATTGAACCTGCAAAAAAAAAAAAAGAGAAATCATCCAACGCGCATCAGAGAAATAAATGTAGGAAAGCGAATATAACAGTGTATCTTATGATTAGATTTGACACGCTAATTAATCAATAAACTTCATTTTCATGTGATGTGGCATTAAGGAGAGCTACAGAGTTAGATCTTTGTAGCCACTTTGTCCATATGAAATATTGCATCCTGGTTAAGAGCATTAAATTTTCAAAAAGCTGTTTGAACATTTTACATTGTAAAATTTAGCAGCAAAGGAGGGGAAGATATACTTTAGATTTATGTGCCATATCTTAAATTACAACTTAAGTTCAATCTTGTCGTCAATTTTATGATCATAGTACTGAATATTAAATCTCTTAAACATAGTCCAAATTTTTTGTTCAAAATGTCATGTGCATGTTCGTGATTGATGTGGCTTTTTGACTCACCACACCAGTCTTGCTAAGTATAAATACAACTTGAAAAATGCTAATGGATAAAGTCTTGAGACTATGGATAAGGAATTTATCATTAACTTTCTATGACAGATTCAGCTATCAAATATCAATTCTTAGTTAGCAGAAGGACATATCTGCTGCACACAAAAATAGTGCGTATTACAATTAATTATTTGGGATAAAGGTATTGTTGATGTTGATGTTGATTACAATCTTCAAATGTCTCTCCTCTTGTCTGAAAGATCAGATGATGATCCTTCTTTGGCCTATCTTAAGCTTCAAATAAAATCCTTAAAACACTGTATTAAATCTGCTATCAATATATTTCCACTCCCTCTAACTTTCAAATCGCCCAAATCTCAACCATTAAAAAATGAAATATTCTGTTGCTAAGTCCACAAAATATGAATTTGTTTACCAGAATGCATGGCACACTCATCTCTAAGATTAATAACAAAGGGGAGAATGGCACATCAAAACCACATATGATCTTTATATAAACTTCAAAATTGCATGCTCATAAATAAACAATAGTTGCCAATCATTCAAATAAATACATGACCTACAGCCCTACACGTTATCAAAGATTTCCCATGAAAAGTCTAAAGATATCCCTTCCCCTCTATGTGCAAGGTTCCCCCGCATTTATATCCACTTCTTAGCATATCTTGAATAATGCATACAAAAATCTTTTAGATGAAAATGTTAACCAGGGACCATAGCGTGATATGATAAGTTATAAAATAAAAAGGAAATAAGTAATAAAATTATTTTATCTCAATAAAATATTACAAATCTTATGTAAAGGACAGTGCACGATAGCATTCTTTAAATATAATATTATTTAGGGGAAAGTTCACCAATATCCCCGTGGTTTGCTTCAAAATCATCTATGCTACTGTAGTTTTTTTCTATCATATATGATGCCCCAATGCTTTGTAAAAAATAAGAAATTATAAGGACATATGTGATAAAAAACATACCCTTCTACAAACCACAAGGATATATGTGATAAGAAAAAAATAACAGGGATATAAGTAATTCTGGAGTAAACACATCGGCATGGTGAACTTTTCCCTATTATTTATTTATTTATTTTGTAACCCCCTTACAATCTTCGTAATTACTAAATTAATAAAGTATTACGTGTTCTTTTTTTTATGTTCCGAATATATGCATTTAATTTTTTCATTTAAGTATTTGAAAGATTCAGGCACCAATTAATGGTAGGTGAATACTGCCTGACAAACACCAATTAATACATCAGATTCAGACACAGACACCAATCTTTTTTTTCTAATATTAATTCTATAGAATCAAACAACTCGGTTCGAATCCCATCAATATATAATCTGGGGAGGGGCATATGAAGCACCGATACTCCGAATTTTTTTTTCCAACGTATCGGATACATGTATCGGAAACGTATCGGAGACGTATTGTATCGTATCGACGAATTAACGGTCGTATCGAGAACGTATCGGGAACGTATCGAAAACGCCGTGTCGGAGTCGGTGCTTCGTAACCGTAATTCTTGAACTCGCACCCGAATTCTGAATTACTCTCATAGGCCGCTCAAAGAGTCGAACCCGTAGGGATACCGGGTTCTGATTCGCCACTAAGAAGTAATTAAGATAATTTTCAAAAAAAAAAAAAATAGGCCAGCAAGGAGTTGAATAGAGTACCAGCCAGTAATCCAGGAGGCAAAGGGTGCCCATCCGGGGCCAGCAAGCTTGGCGCTCCAATAGTAAAGACCACCAGAAGTTGGGTAAGATGAACAAATTTCAGCCATTGACAGTGCAACAATCATGGTGAAAGCTGAAGCTATAAACCACCCATATACCATTGAAACCGGGCCACCATAGTTCAACCCAGTGTTGTAAAGGGTGGTGACTCCAGTGACCACTGATATAATAGAAAATGAAAATGCAAAATTTGAGATTACCCTGCAATTGACAAAAAAGAGTAAGGAAACAAAAAGACAACACCAACTCCAATGGAAAAGAGAAACCAACAACAGAAAAAGGGAAAAAGGAATGAACTTTACGAAAGATCACGCTTTAACTCTTGTTTGTAACCGAGCTCGTGAAGACGGGCATGGCCAGAATCAAGTGGAGCGCCGTCATTAGTATCGACCACGTGAGATGAGCGTGTCATGTTTTGTTTGCCAGAACAGAACAGAACCAACGAATAAGAGAAACAGAGAAGCAATTAAATTAAAGGGATTCGACTTTGGTTATTGCAATTGCAACCAAGAGAACGAATCCCTATGGAGAGAGAGATGAAGAAGAGAATTAGACTTGCGAAATTTGAGTGCTAATAATTGTCAACATAAATAGCTCGTGTCTTCTTACAATGTGTCTTGTCTTCCTCCTTTTCAGGAGTCCCCTTATTTTTTTATTTTTTATTTTTTTATTTATTTTTGTCTAACTCGTTGTTGAATGTTGATTCCAACGCTTTAACTCATTTTTTTTTTAAATGATGTGAGGTGTAAACACGCCTAGTAAGTCTGAACATGGGAATTGCTGGTTGAATCTACTCGATTTATCTATGAATATATATATATAGGAAATTACTTTTCTCATGTAGTATGCGAGAAGTTATTTCATGTTAAGAAATAAATAAAGTGGGCCCACCAAGTTTTAGAAAAAAAAGGTAAAAAAAATAGACATATTTATATATATATATATATATATATATAAGGAACAAAATGAGATATTGCAGATAGAGACGGAGGGAGACTTTACTTGAAAACAAACTTTTAATTGTTTAATTGATTAATTTTATAATCTGTGACATATTTATTTTTACAACCGTTCATATTTTTGAGAAAAAATATAGGAAAGATCAATGGATTTAAATGTAATATTACTTAATAAGTAATATAATCTTTTTATTCTAATTGTATAGAATATTAATAAAATAGAACAAAATTGGTATATATATATATATAAATATTACTTAATAAGTAATATAATTTAAGTAATATAATTTTTTTATTCTAATTGTATAGAATATTAATAAATAGAATATTAATAAAATAGAACAAAATTGGTATATATATATATATATATATATATATATATATATATGTGTGTGTGTTACCCATATATTAATTCATTGGGAAATTTGTAAAGGTAAAAAAATTCCTGACTTATATAATGAAATGCAAATACATGCGGCTTTAGTTTTTATTGAGACAGAGTTTAGAAGAATATTTAAAATGACTTTTGAAGCTCAAAACAAGGACATGAACCTTTGATCCCTTAAGCAAAGTCAAAGAAGGCGGTGCAACTATCAACTTGACAAATGCTTTCCTCATGGCGAGGAATATTTATAAATTTTGATGCTTAGAATCTTGATAATCAACTAAAGAAATTAAAATAGCATGTAGCCGGAGAAGAATTTTTTTTCCAATTGACCCTTTCTTTTTCTCTCTCTGGCGGATAATATTTCATGAGAAAAAAAAGAATAATGTTGTAGAAAAGTTATTAGATCATGGTATGGAAATAGGAATTGTGCCACCCATATTTATTTTCAAAAAATAAAAAAAATAAAGCAAGTGTGGGTCCCATAATCTCTATCTCTATAATATAATTTAACAATTTTCTTACAATGAGCTCGTTTGGTAGACAGAATAGGATAATGGTAGGATATGATATGGAGTTGATAAGGGTAGGATATGATATGAGGCTGATAAATATATATCATGTCATGTGTTTGATGAGCACTTAATTAGCAATCTGATAAGATTATGTAAAATGAGAAAAGAGAAAGAAAAAAATAAAATATAATCAATAAATACAAATATATTGGGTAGCGTGAGGATATATTGGGTAGCGTGAGGATATATTGGGTATCCAATATTGGTATCCTACCCTGTTGAATCATAACCCAGCTCCCCCCATAGATAAGAAATCATGTATTGGATAGGATAAAATGAGATAATAGGATAAACTAATCATATCCTATTGACCCACCAATCAAGAAATAAAAGTAGAATATGATAAGTTATCCTATCCTATCTTCTTTATCAAGGACTCCAAACAGGCCTATACTTCTATTTTACATATTTTTTATTTTGTAATAGAAGTATAAAACCCTTCATTTAAACGATGTGATTCTTTACTACTACCAACTAAAAGTTTACGATTGAATTCAAACGAAAAAATAGATAAATAAAAAACAGAAGAGTAGTTTTTTCATCTTAGGACTCATTTACTTTTATTCAGTTTCTTTTTTACCTTTTCTAACTTCTTATCTTTAATTTACTATTATAGTTAGTGTACCGTTTGTGTACAAGATCAAGATTATTAGATCTGTTTTTCATAAAGGTCATAGTATATTAATACAATAACTAGTGAGGCAAAGGTATAAACTAACCTCAACTGGAAGTCACCTTAAAGTGAAACCACGGGGACAGAAGCGGTCGGACTCTATATCTTCCATTAAGGGAATATTCTCTCGCTTATAAATAAAGGATTTTATAAGAGTTATTTATAAGAAAAGTGATTGTGTTATGTTATAGAAATTCATTTTACATGCCAGAATTTTATTTTATTTTTATAAAATATTGTGTGTATAAGAAATTTTTTGTGATCATGTTAAATGATAGATGATAAACTCATATTAAAGGTGAGTATTTTGCATACTGCTGCTCCTTGCTGAAACTATGACAAAATTTAGCCACCGATCTAACATTCCTCATATTTCACCTGATTTTCAGTCTTTGCCTAAGAGCCACTACCAAACGCCCGCTAGGGGGCTGTTTGGTAGGGGGTAAAAAAAAATTAGCTAGGAAAGTAGGATAGAAAAAATAGTAGACAATGTTTGGTAGGAGGATTAAGAAAAAGGTGTGCAGGAAAAAAAATAAAACTCACTGTGTTTTCACTTTCTTTGTTAATGGGTTTGAAAATTTTGCAATCTTAGAGATGGTTACTTTTTTTGTCAATTCAGTGGCAAATTCTTCACAATTTATTGTGACTAAAATGCCCTCATCAAAGTACATTTATCAAATCTCAATTGGTGAGGCACTATGAAAAAAGATAATTTTAGTAAATATTCTCATCATTCTTTTACGATCAACCAAACATATCTCAGTAAAATTAATCTAAGTTTCTCTGCAAAATTTTGGACTACCAAATACATTTTCATTACTTACCCGGCAACAAAAATTGAAGAATTCATGTGATACGAAATGTACTGTATAGTTAATAATACAGAAAATATTGATTTATTTGATTAATACCCCAGACAGGTGACATTTAAAGCAGATTCTGCATGTGCATTATAGTTTCTGACTAAAGTTTGCTAGAATCTCATTCCTCTAACGAAGGGTATCGTGTCGCTTTTATGTGCACCATCCAAAGCCGACCTTGTAATTTTAACCGTTGATCTAAGGAATTCTGAATTAATGGCTAAAAATATAATAGATTGTTTGGTAAGGAATTTTTTTTAAGATTTTCGGAAAAGGGATAGCAATAATCTTATTTATCCATGTTTGTTATAAGATTTTTAAAAAGGATGGTATTCTTGAAATCTCATGTGTTGAAAAAA
This sequence comes from Gastrolobium villosum, assembly GCA_032173675.1. NCBI lineage: Eukaryota > Viridiplantae > Streptophyta > Magnoliopsida > Fabales > Fabaceae > Gastrolobium > Gastrolobium villosum. Next base: position 28,418 of record JAVKPL010009451.1, read on the forward strand.
ATTAATATTTTTTTATAAAATTTCTTTAATATTTTAACTTACCAAATAATTTTTTGGTAATATTTTTAAAAAAATAATTTTTTCATTATATTTCTAGGAATCCAGACACCAAAAAATGTGTCCTGTAATTTTCATATAAAATTTTATTTACAAATTAATATTTATAAAAATTAAAATTGTGTGGATGTTTGTAAAACTTTAAAAGCCTTTCTCACACGAGGGGTATGTTGGGTGTATAGTATAGGATAAGGCCTAATAGTATAATATTTGATTAAATTTTAATACTATCCGGTGTTTGACGTAGTATTGTATAAAATAATATCCTTCAATATTTTAAAAATTAATATATTAAAAAAAACTATTTTAATATATTAATATTGAAATGATATATTAGTTCTTGAGAATGGTACTTGTAAGTAATATTAATACATCAATCCCTTATCAGGCCTAATCCCACACCCTTAGGCCTGATTAAGTTATAAATCATTTTGATGTATTAAGGAATTTTGCTGTATAAACTCATATTATATGATGTTCACCAAATAACTGAAAATATTATAACGTATAATACAAACTTATACTATCAAGTCTTATACATTATACCAAGTAGATTCTTAAAAAAAGGCAAATTGGTTTTGAGTACCATGTCCTTGTGTTTGTTGTGGAACGTGAGCTCTAGGGACCCAACCTCCCATTTGAGGGTAGAGTTCTAGTCGTTTGGGTTTTCTCGATGTGAATTCATTCCTTTTTTCATTTTTTCTTTCTTTCTTTCTTTCTGTGGTTCGCGATTTGAAAGAAGCCTTGAATCTCCGCAATGCATACTCAAATCTAAATTCTCTACCCTTTCCAAGTACAAACATCATTTTTAAAAAAAAAAAATCCGAATATAACATGATTGGTTGTTATTAACCCACTTGTTAAAAGATAAAAATAAAAATAAAAATAACAAAACTAAAATCATTAAGTCATAACTCGTAAATCATAATAATATAATAAACCTGTGCTAAAATTCTAAATGCTTATCAGTATAAATGCTACTTGTCTATTATGAAGCAGTAATTTATTACCTATTTTTGAAGTATAATGTATGATTATGTTGATTTCATTTATGTACTAATATCTTAATTTTAGTTAATAATTAAACTTACTACTTATTTATATATTTATTATTTTAATTATATTTTGAAAATATTTAAAATATTGAATATTTAAATAAATGAAAACTGTCATTGTTAATTAAGATTCTAAGTACAAATACAAAATTTATTGTTTGTCATATTATATGAGATATATTTATCTTTTATATACACGTAAAAATATGTGAGATCTATATTTTTTTTCTTTCTATGTTCATATATGTCCCACATACTTTGTATAGAAGATAAATTTAAAATTTATTTCACGAGAAGTATTTAATACGCAACTGTAAGTCTAAATATGCAATAATTTCTCTCTGTTTATGGGAAATTTATTTCCTTTTTCTTCTTCCTCTCTCTCTCTCTTCTCACCTCTCTCCACCCTATTCTCTTTTGAGGGACCATGAAGGCCGGGACCTCTACATATTATCTCCTATTTCGGGTCATGTGGATTTCATGCTTTTTTACTGGTTCACTCTTCCATTCTGATGGTTGATGTCTCAGAGTCGGACACACTATTTGGAGACCTTATTTGGTGGTCCTGGACCACCATGGTTCCTCCCAAAAAATGGAAAGGGAAAGGGAAACGGAAAGGGGATTGAGAGAAAAATTATTAAAAAGGAAGGGATTTAAAAGTCAAATAATTTTTCAAAAAGGTAAAGAACCATCAATAATGTTTGTGCACCTGGAGCACAATAAAAAATTCCCACTATTTGATTACGGATGTTCGGGTATATACTGGGAATATATTACTTCAGAGAATAAATATTTCTTAACCTTTGTTAATAATTTTTTAATGTCTAAAATAAATTTATTACATCTATGTATGTATATATATATAACAAGGATCCGTTTACAAGTTTTCACAAATGCACTAGATAGAGTAATTAGTGTATTTTTGGAGTACATAGTAAATCTAACATTTTCCATATATATATATATATATATATATATATATATATATATATATATATATATATATATATATATATATATATATATTGGAAAAATATTTCTCAAGTTGCTTGAGATTAGTTTATCTACGGCTATCTCAAAATTACATCGTTTTGATTGTTTATTTCCTTATATTTATTGATTCACCTATGAAAGGTTATGATTACATTTTTCTCTCTCTTCCTTTATCATCATTGATTAATCTTTGTACGGTTATGATTTAGTAGCCAGAGATAAAATTATCTCCGACTGTTTGAGAAATGATAAGCCTATATATATATATATATATATATATATATATATATATATATATATATATATATATATATGTGTGAAAAACATTTCTCAAGCAGTTTGAGATAAGTTTATCTCTGGCTAGTCCCAAAACTACGTCGTTTTGATTAATGAAGGGTGTTTATGTAATTTTAGGTGAATTAATGATGGGTGTTTCAGTAAAATGTATATGATATCAAAATAAATAAAATTACAAAAATACCCTTCATTAATTCACGTAAAATTACATAAACACCCTTCATTAATCAAAACGACGTAGTTTTGGGGCTAGCTAGAGATAAACTTATCTCAAGCTACTTGAGAAATGTTTACGCCTATATATATATATATATTGCGTAAAACAAACCAACTCATAACTAACACTCAAACCGACCCATATAATTTGGCCAAATTCATTTAGATGAATTGGTCCAGAACATATTTTTGAAGTTTCCTAAATCATAAGTCTCCTTATACGGCAATGCGGCATGTTACTTGACATCATTCACATTGTTCATTCTAACAACATGATTATTAACATTACGAAAGCATTTTCAGATATTAGAATTATGAAACAGAGAAAATAAGAAAAAAATTGATTTGATTGAATAGTAATTAATTTGTATACAAATGAGGCTTTTATATAAAAGAGTGATAGAAGATTCTAGAATATTACAACTAAACTAAAATAAAAATTTTATATATGTAATACTTCCTCTCAAGATGGAGGATGAATAGTATGAACACTCTATCTTGGGAAGAAATAAGACGAAAAACAAGCTTTAGGGAACATAAGTCGGATAAACCGGTAGCACAACAAATCAAATGGAATGACCATCAGTCTGAAGAGTTGATAAAAAAATAGTGCTGGAATAAACATCAGCTACAATGTGTTGGAATGGACATCAGCAAAGGAATGGGCAGTGGCGGAGCCCGGGCCAAAAAATTATGTGTATTTATTTTTCTTATTTTTAGTTAGTTCATATCATAATATATAATAAATACAAAACACTTGCGCAGAAAGCATAAAAAATATAATTTTATTAAATATTTTAAAATTTTATTGAATATATTTTAATTTTTGAGTAAATACCTTTTTTGGTCCTTAGCAAATTTCACGATGTCCGCTTTAGTCCCTAGCAAATAAAAGGCTATTCGTGGTCCCTAAGAAATTCAAAATGGATCAATTTAGTTGAAATGGTGATCCCTCACAAATTCAAAAAAGACCCAAATGAATCCCTCAAAAGGAGTAAAATTGGTCCACTTTGACTTTCTTAGCGACCACGAATAACCTTTTTATTTGCTAGGGACTAAAGCGAGTATCGTAAAATTTGCTAAGGACCGAAAATGGTATTTACTCTTAATTTTTTATATAAATAAAAATGGAACACATAACTTAATACAACTTACCCAAATCTCTTACCAAATATAATTTGATTTTTTTGATAGGGGCAAATTATAAATTTTAGCCCGGGCCAAATTATAATTTTAGACCCGACCAAATTATAACTAATTATATAATTATACATAATAAGTACAATTTGTTAAAATTTAGTCCGGGTCAAGGCCACACCTAACTAATACGTGGCTCTGAATGGGAATGGTATAAGGATGTACATCAACATAAACTATTATACTGGAATTAACATAAGCAACATGAACGATGCCAGGATGAAATATCAACTGAGCTAGAATGAACGTCAACATAGACTATAAAGGAAGTGTGGATTGTAATAATTCTACAACTCACGCTAAAATAAAATAAAATAAAATAAGATATTATCTATATTTATAATATCAAACATTCCATATAAATTATTTAATTTTCTATTTCAGCATGCAGAATTGATCTCAACCTATATGAGAAGGTCACAATAAGGCAATAATCCAGCCCAAGATAAATAGTCCAAAGCAAAACTTAGTCCATAAACAAATGCATTGGAAATGCATATACATAATCCTGCGCATAGACAATAAAATTCCAAAACCAAAAGATTGATAAATCTCTTTAATGACAAATGATTGAATGACAAAAAGAAGCATACGGCTAAGCTTAAGCAACATAGTTCACCAAGAGTTATTCCGCTTGAAAATTAGGCTAGAATAGCCACCTAACTCCACCAATAAGGAACATATCTATCATGTTGTCATACTAAGGTATTATGATAAACCAATAAACATGTCATGTTGCATAGTATAGAAGGAGAAGCTTAAACCCAATTACATTTCTCAATATACTTAAAGCTTATTAAGTAAACACTAATTTGAGCGTTGGAGTATTTTGTAGGTATTTATCCCATTCTGTTCCAGTCATATCACCCAACAACAATAATGGAGTGTCAATCTTGCTAACATTTTTTGGGGTATGTTCCTTAATTTAATACTTGGTGGCTAAATGTGCATAACATTTATGGGTGCTTGGCTCAATGCCTTAACAATCACCCCGATGAATGTTATCCACCTAAATTATTGATGAAGATTCTAGAAGAAACTGTAAAGATTCTTTTCACCTTTATAAACATAAGAAACCTTTTGCAATAGGTTAGCTGAGTCGATTTTGAGAGTGTGAAATCCTTTGAAGAGAAGTTTGAGTGTAAGACCTCTTTAGAGAAGAACTTTGTAACCATCATTGTTGGTGAGCTTTGAGTGTGCCTATAATGTGACCAGAGAAGTTTGAATCCTTTGAAATTCAACTATTCATAGTGGAAGATTTTCTGGAGTAAGTATTGTGGTTTTTTACTTATCTGCATTAGGGAAGGTTTTTCATTTCACGTTAAAATTTACAATGTTTTTAAAATTTACAATGTTTTTCTCTCCATCTCTCATTTCTGCATTTCTCCTTGTTTCTTCATTTTGGCCAACTTGGGAACTTCTGGTCGACCTCAAAGCGCTGAATTGTGAGCTCAACTTGCCAACCTACAAATCGCTTCCACATTGATTGAAGGACCCCGTCATGACAGTGGTATTAAAGATATGTTTAAAGATTCTGAAGAGATGAGATAGAGACCAGTGGCATTGCCCATTATGGATATATGTTTAAGCTGACTGCTGATAATTTTACATAATGGAGACCAATGATAGAAGACCATCTGTTATGCAAAGACCTTTATGAATATATCCTCAATGCCGAGATGCCTGAAGGGAAAAATAAAAAAGAATGGGAAGTCCTGAATAAAAAGACAATGGCTATGATCAAGAACTATATTGACAAAAGCTTTTTTGAGCATATTTCCTAATTCACCAATGTATATGAGTTATGGACGAAACTGAAGTCTATGACAGATAAGAACACTCCTAGAAACAAATCCTATCTAGTATGCAAAATATTGTTTGCAAGCCAAATATTTCTTTGAAAAATAATAATAAATTCTTAGTAAAAAAAAAAGAAAATCAGTAATATGAATAATTTATTATAATATTGTCAAAATTAAGACCCTAATCACATTTCCAAAATAATAATAAAAAAGAATAAAATATCTTTTAGGTCCTCAACAAAAATCACGGGACTCATTTTAATCCCTTCGAAAAAAAATCGATTTGTGGTCCCTCTAAAATTCAAAATAGATTCAGTTAGTTCAAATCGTGATCTTCTAAAATTCAAAAAAGATTCACATTAGTTCTTCAAAATGATTAACATGGATCTATTTTGAATTTCAGAGAGAGCACGAGTCAATTTTTTTTTAAATGATTAAATTGGCCCCTAATATTTGTTGAGGTTTCAAAACATACTTTACTCTAAAAAAAGGGGGGGGGGAAACATTGAAGTGAAGTGGATAGAATTGTTTATTTAACCAACAACATGACATGCCAATGATACCATTAGCACTGATATGCATATTTTTATACAAATTAACAACAAATTTTGTAACATTATCAACCTTACACGAAGTAGTGGCTACAAAACTCTCCCATCGAATAGCAAAGCCAAAAACTCTCATTTCTTGGGACATGCACCAGTGGTGAATGTTGTAGGTCTGTGGGTAGTTCATGAACCTGGTACTTTCCTGCCGGTACAAACGGACGTAGGAGAGACACATGAAAAACCGGATGTACACGCGAACCTTCCGGAAGCTGTAGACGGTACGCCACTGGTCCAATTCGCTCCAGAACCCGAAAAGGACCATAAAAACGGAGACTTAACTTGTGTGACGACCTGTGGTGGACGGATAACTGCCTGTACGGCTGTAAGCGAAGTAGTACCTGGTCACCGACGGCAAAGGTAAGATCTTTTCTTTTCTTATCCGCTTGGGTTTTCATGGACGTCTGTGCTTTTTTTAAATTTTCTTTCAACGATGCGAGGATCTTGGAGCGCTGATGAAGATCCGAATCGATGGCTTCAATGTCTGTGCTTCCCAACGTGTACTCCAAGAGACAAGGAGGATCTCTTCCGTAAGTGGCTCGAAACGGTGTGGTACCAGCAGATCTGTTGTAAGCGGTGTTATAGTGGAACTCTGCCAAGCTCAAAAATCGGTGCCATGCCTTCGGTTGTTCGTGGACAAAACAACGAAGGTACTGTTCTAAACTCCTATTCATGCGTTCCGTTTGTCCGTCCGACTGGGGATGATAGGCCGAGCTGAAATGCAAGGCTGTCCCATGGAGTCGAAAAAGCGTTTTCCAAAACTCGCTTGTGAAAATGGGATCCCTATCCGAAACAATGGATTTAGGGGGTCCATGTAGTTTTCCCACTGTATCCCAGAACACCTGGGCTATTTTGGAAGCTGAATAGTGTGCTGGTAAGGCTGCAAAGTGAGCTCCTTTAGTAAGTCTGTCAACCACCACCAAGATGTCGGTAAACCCGCCGGAGTTGGGCAAATGAGTAATAAAGTCCATAGTTAATTCTGACCAAATGGAGTCTGGAATTGGTAACGGTTGCAGTAGTCCATAGGGAAAATGATTCGGAGCTTTGGTTTTCTGACATATATCGCATTGTTGAATAAACTGCTGAACATCACGCTTTATGGTTTTCCAGGTAAATTTGGCCCCCAATCGCAAGAGTGCGACGAATGCCGGCATGTCCACCAACCTTGGATGAGTGGAAATCCTGAAGCAGCGATGGGATTAACGACGAGCCCAGAGGAATGTACAATCGATTACGATGGAACAACAGCCCGTGTTCGAGTGTGCCATTGTGGCCATTTTGAAGACCCCTGTTGTAAATCACGTACTATAGCAGTAGCATAGGGATCTTTCTGTAATTCGGAGTGTATAAGAGGACTGTACTGTGATGTAGGATAACTAAGCACTTGAGCACCAGGGGACAAACACATAACACTCCCTCAGGCTGGCGTGATAACGCGTCAGCCGCAGTATTAAGCTTGCCCGGTTTATATTGGATGGAATAATTAAAACCCAATAGCTTCGCAAGGAATTGCTGTTGGTCAGGGGTTTGAATTACTTGGGACATCAAGTGATGCAAACTCTTGTGGTCCGTCTTGATAATAAAAGACGTGCCCAGAAGATATTGCCGCCATTTGGCCACCGCGGAGGTGATAGCATACATTTCTCTAAAATAGGTGGATTTAGCTTGCATGTGCTTAGATAGTTTGCGACTGTAATAAGCAATGGGGTATCTCCTGTAGGAGAACGGCTCAATACCCGCTCCGGAAGCGTCCGTTTCCAACACGAACGGAAGGTTAAAATTGGGTAAAGCTAGAATAGGGGCGTGCACCAATTGAGATTTAAGAGCTGCAAAAGCCTGGGTTGCCTCGGATGTCCAGGCAAAGGCATCAGTAGCAAGTAGATCAGTAAGGGGGGCTGCAATTGTAGCATATCCTTGTATGAATCGGCGATAGTAGCCGGACAATCCCAAAAACGCACGAAGCTGTGTCACCGACTTTGAGTAGGCCAATCTTTAACAGCCTGTATCTTGGATGGATCAGGGGAGACACCCTTAACTGAAATAATATGGCCTAGAAATTGAATTTCCTGCACAGCAAATGAGCATTTAGAGAATTTAGCAAAAAAATGATGATCCCTAAGTGTCTGTAACACTTGTACCAAATGCTCCGAATGGGCTTGGAGGAGAGGAACTGTAGATTAATATATCGTCAAAGAAAATGACGACGAACCGTCTGAGGAATCTACTGAACACATGGTTCATAGTTGTCTGAAAAGTGGACGGCGCATTAGACAAACCGAACGGCATCACTAGGAACTCAAAGTGTCCACTGTGGGTGCGAAAGCAGTCTTGTGAACATCAGCTGCAGCCATCTTAACCTGGTGATAGCCCGATCGTAAATCTAGTTTGGAGAAAAACTGGGCACCATGTAACTCATCCAGTAGTTCGTCCACCGTAGGAATTGGAAACTTGTCCGGAATCGTAATCGCGTTCAAGGCACGATAGTCAACACAGAAACGCCATGTGCCATCTTTTTTGCGAACCAACAGGACGGGAGAGCTGAACGGGGATTGACTGGGTTGAATAATGCCATTACTTAACATGTCATTGACCATTTTCTCAATTTCAGTCTTTTGAAAATGTGGGTAACGGTAAGGTC
>JAVKPL010009452.1:0-36733 GCA_032173675.1 Gastrolobium villosum
ACTTTATTAAGTTTTTCGACGCAAAATGGATTCCGTCGAAGATTTTTGACGCAAAATGTTTTCCGTCGAAAATGAATGAATTAAATTAATGCAAAAGAAATTTATTTTGTGAAGTGTTTCAACGGAAAATGAATTCCGTCGAACATGGATTAATAAAATAAATGTAAAAGAAATTGATTTTTTGAAGTTTTTCGACGGAAAATGGATTCCGTAGAAGATTTTTGATGGAAAATGGATTCCGTCGATGATTTTTGATGGAAAATGAATTCCGTCGAAAATGCATGAATAAAATAAATGCAAAAGAAATTGATTTTATGAAGTTTTTCGACGTAAAACGGATTCCTTCGAAAACGGATGAATAAAATAAATTCAAAAGAAATTGATTTTGTGAAGTTTTTCGACAGAAAACAAATTCCGCCGAAAACAGATGAATAAAGTAAATGCAAAAGAAATTGATTTTGTTCAGTTTTTCGACGGAAAATGGATTCCGTAGAAGATTTTTGACGGAAAATGGATTCCTTCGAAGATTTTTGACGGAAAATGAATTGCATCAAAAACGGATGAATAAAATAAATGCAAAAGAAATTGATTTTGTGAAGTTTTTCGACGGAAAATGGATTCCGTCCAAGATTTTTGACGGAAAATGGATTCCGTCGAAAATGGATGAATAAAATAAATGCAAAAGAAATTGATTTTGTGAATTTTTTCGACGGAAAATAGATTTCGTCGAAGATTTTTGACGGAAAATGAATTCCGTCGAAAATGGATGACTAAAATAAATGCAAAAGAAATTGATTTTATGAAGTTTTTCGACGAAAAATGGATTCCATCGAAGATTTTTGATGAAAAATGTATTCCGACGAAAACGGATTAATAAAATAAATGCAAAAGAAATTGATTTTGTGAACATTTTTGACGGAAAATGAATTCCGTCGAAAATGGAAGAATAAAATAAATGCAAAAGAAATTATTTTATGAAGTTTTTCGACGAAAAATGGGGTCCATCGAAGATTTTTGACGCAAAAAGTATTTCGTCGAAAACGGATGACTAAAATAAATACAAAAGAAATTGATTTTCTGAAGTTTTTCGACGGAAAAAGAATTTCGTCGAAAACAGATTAATAAAATAAATACAAAGGAAATTGATTTTGTAAGTTTTTCTACGGAAAATGGATTCCGTCGAAGATTTTTGACGGAAAATGAATTCCATCGAAAACGGATGAATAAAATAAATGCAAAAGAAATTGATTTTGTGAAGTTTTTCGACAGAAAACAAATTCCGCCGAAAACAGATGAATAAAGTAAATGCAAAAGAAATTGATTTTGTGTAGTTTTTCGACGGAAAATGGATTCCGTAGAAGATGTTTGACGGAAAATGGATTCCTTCGAAGATTTTTGACGGAAAATGAATTCCATCGAAAACGGATGAATAAAATAAATGCAAAAGAAATTGATTTTGTGAAGTTTTTCGACGGAAAATAGATTCTGTCGAAGATTTTTTACGAAAAATGTATTCCGTCGAAAATGGATGAATAAAATAAATGCAAAAGAAATTGATTTTGTGAAGTTTTTCGATGGAAAATGGATTACGTCGAAGATTTTTGACAGAAAATGTATTTCGTCCAAAATGAATGAATTAAATTAGTGCAAAAGAAATTTATTTTGTGAAGTTTTTCTTCGGAAAATGAATTCCGTCGAACATGGATTAATAAAATAAAAGTAAAAGAAATTGATTTTTTGAAGTTTTTCGACGGAAAATGGATTCCGAAGAAGATTTTTGATGGAAAATGGATTCCGTCGAAGATATTGGACGGAAAATGAATTCCGTCGAAAACGGATGAATAAAATAAATGCAAAAGAAATTGATTTTGGGAAGTTTTTCGACGGAAAATGGATTCCATCGAAGATTTTTGACGAAAAATGAATTCCACCGAAAAAGGATGAATAAAATAAATGCAAAAGAAATTGATTTTGTGAAGTTTTTCGACGGAAAATGGATTCCGTCGAAGATTTTTGACGGAAAATGAATTCCGTCGAAAATGGATGAATAAAATAAATGCAAAAGAAATTGATTTTTTGAAGTTTTTCGACAGAAAAAGTATTTCTTCGAAAACGGAATAATAAAATAAATGCAAAAGAAATTGATTTTTTGAAGTTTTTCGACGGAAAATGGATTCCGTAGAAGATTTTTGAGGGAAAATGGATTCCGTCGAAGATTTTTGACGGAAAATGAATTCCGTCGAAAACGGATGAATAAAATAAATGCAAAAGAAATTGACTTTATGAAGTTTTTCGACGCAAAATAGATTTCGTCGAAGATTTTTGACGAAAAATGTTTTCCGTCGAAAACGGATTAATAAGATAAATGCAAAAGAAATTGATTTTGTGTAAAATTTTGACGGAAAATGAATTCCGTCGAAAACGGATGAATAAAATAAATGCAAAAGAAATTGATTTTGCGAAGTTTTCCGACGGAAAATGGATTCCGTCGAAGATTTTTGACAGAAAATGAATTCCGTCGAAAATGGATGAATAAAATAAATGCAAAAGAAATTGATTTTATGAAGTTTTTCGACGAAAAATGGATTCCGTCGAAGATTTTTGACGAAAAATGTATTCCGTCGAAAACGGATGACTAAAATAAATGCAAAGAAAATTGATTTTGTGAGTTTTTCGACGCAAAATGGATTCCGTCGAAGATTTTTGACGGAAAATGTATTCCGTCGAAAATGGATGAATAAAATAAATGCAAAAGAAATTGATTTTGTGAAGTTTTTCGACGGAAAAATAATTTCGTCGAAAATGGATTAATAAAATAAATGCAAAAGAAATTGATTTTGTGAAGTTTTTAGACGGAAAATGGATTCCGTCGAAGATTTTTGATGGAAAATGAATTCCGTCGAAAATGGATGAATAAAATAAATGCAAAAGAAATTGATTTTATGAAGTTTTTCGACGAAAAATGGGTTCCGTTGAAGATTTTTGACGAAAAATGTATTCCGTCGAAAACAGATGAATAAAATAAATGCAAAAGAAATTGATTTTGTGAAGATTTTGGACGGAAAATGAATTCCGTCGAAAATGGATGAATAAAATAAATGCAAAAGAAATTGATTTTATGAAGATTTTCGATGGAAAATGAATTCCGTCGAAGATTTTTGACTAAAAATGTATTCCGTCGAAAATGGATGAATAAAATAAAAGCAAAAGAAATTGATTTTGTGAAGTTTTTCGATGGAAAAAGACTTTCGTCGAAAACGGATTAATAAAATAAATGCAAAGAAAATTAATTTTGTGAGTTTTTCGACGGAAAATGGATTCCGTCGAAGATTTTGGTCGGAGAATGAATTCCGTCGAAAATGGATGAATAAAATAAATGCAAAAGAAATTATTTTATGAAGTTTTTCGACGAAAAATGGATTCCGTAGAAGATTTTTGACGGAAAATGGATTTCGTCGAAGTTTTTTGACGGAAAATGAATTCCGTCGAAAATGGATGAATAAAATAAATGCAAAAGAAATTGATTTTATGAAGTTTTTCGACGAAAAATGGATTCCATCGATGATTTTTGACGAAAAATGTATTCCGTCGAAAACGGATTAATAAAATAAATGCAAAAGAAATTGATTTTGTGAACATTTTTGACGGAAAATGAATTCCGTCGAAAATGGAAGAATAAAATAAATGCAAAAGAAATTATTTTATGAAGTTTTTCGACGAAAAATGGGTTCCGTCGAAGATTTTTGACGAAAAAAGTATTCCGTCGAAAACGGATGACTAAAATAAATACAAAAGAAATTGATTTTCTGAAGTTTTTCGACGGAAAAAGAATTTCGTCGAAATCAGATTAATAAAATAAATACAAAGGAAATTGATTTTGTAAGTTTTTCGACGGAAAATGGATTCCGTCGAAGATTTTTGACGTAAAATGAATTCCATCGAAAACGGATGAATAAAATAAATGCAAAAGAAATTGATTTTGTGAAGTTTTTCGACGGAAAATGGATTCCGTCGAAGATTTTTGACGAAAAATGAATTCCGTCGAAAATGGATGAATAAAATAAATACAAAATAAATTGATTTTGTGAAGTTTTTCGACAGGAAAAAAAATTTCGTCGAAAACGGATATAATAAAATAAATGCAAAAGAAATTGATTTTTTGAAGTTTTTCGACGGAAAATGGATTCCGTAGAAGATTTTTGATGGAAAATGGATTCCATCGAAGATTTTTGACGGAAAATGAATTCCGTCGAAATCGGATGAATAAAATAAAAGCAAAAGAAATTGACTTTATGAAGTTTTTCGACGCAAAATAGATTTCGTCGAAGATTTTTGACGAAAAATGTTTTCCGTCGAAAACGGATTAATAAGATAAATGCAAAAGAAATTGATTTTGTGTAAAATTTTGACGGAAAATGAATTCCGTCGAAAACGGATGAATAAAATAAATGCAAAAGAAATTGATTTTGCGAAGTTTTCCGACGGAAAATGGATTCCGTCGAAGATTTTTGACAGAAAATGAATTCCGTCGAAAATGGATGAATAAAATAAATGCAAAAGAAATTGATTTTATGAAGTTTTTCGACGAAAAATGGATTCCGTCGAAGATTTTTGACGAAAAATGTATTCCGTCGAAAACGGATGACTAAAATAAATGCAAAGAAAATTGATTTTGTGAGTTTTTCGACGCAAAATGGATTCCGTCGAAGATTTTTGACGGAAAATGTATTCCGTCGAAAATGGATGAATAAAATAAATGCAAAAGAAATTGATTTTGTGAAGTTTTTCGACGGAAAAATAATTTCGTCGAAAATGGATTAATAAAATAAATGCAAAAGAAATTGATTTTGTGAAGTTTTTAGACGGAAAATGGATTCCGTCGAAGATTTTTGATGGAAAATGAATTCCGTCGAAAATGGATGAATAAAATAAATGCAAAAGAAATTGATTTTATGAAGTTTTTCGACGAAAAATGGGTTCCGTTGAAGATTTTTGACGAAAAATGTATTCCGTCGAAAACAGATGAATAAAATAAATGCAAAAGAAATTGATTTTGTGAAGATTTTGGACGGAAAATGAATTCCGTCGAAAATGGATGAATAAAATAAATGCAAAAGAAATTGATTTTATGAAGATTTTCGATGGAAAATGAATTCCGTCGAAGATTTTTGACTAAAAATGTATTCCGTCGAAAATGGATGAATAAAATAAAAGCAAAAGAAATTGATTTTGTGAAGTTTTTCGATGGAAAAAGACTTTCGTCGAAAACGGATTAATAAAATAAATGCAAAAGAAATAGATTTTTTGAAGTTTTTCGACGGAAAATGGATTCCGTAGAAGATTTTTGATGGAAAATGGATTTCGTCGAAGATTTTGGACGGAAAATGAATTCCGTCGAAAATGGATGAATAAAATAAATGCAAAAGAAATTTAGTTTATGAAGTTTTTCGACGCAAAATGGATTCCGTCGAAGATTTTTGACGAAAAATGTTTTCCGTCGAAAATGGATTAATAAAATAAATGCAAAAGAAATTGATTTTGTGAAGAATTTTGACGGAAAATGAATTCCGTCGAAAACGGATGAATAAAATAAATGCAAAAGAATTGATTTTGCGAAGTTTTTCAACGGAAAATGGATTCCGTCGAAAATGGATGAATAAAATAAATGCAAAAGAAATTGATTTTATGAAGTTTTTCGACGAAAAATGGATTTTGTGAACATTTTTGACGAAAAATGTATTCCGTCGAAAACGGATGACTAAAATAAATGCAAAAGAAATTGATTTTGTGAAGTTTTTCGACGGAAAAAGGATTTCGTCGAAAACGGATTAATAAAATAAATGCAAAGAAAATTGATTTTTTGAGTTTTTCGACGCAAAATGGATTCCGTCGAAGATTTTTGACGGAAAATGTATTCCGTCGAAAATGGATGAATAAAATAAATGCAAAAGAAATTGATATTGTGAAATTTTTCGAAGGAAAACGGATTCCGTCGAAAATGGATGAATAAAATAAATGCAAAAGAAATTGTTTTTATGAAGTTTTTCGACGAAAAATGGATTCCGTCGAAAATGGATGAATAAAATAAATGCAAAAGAAATTGTTTTTACGAAGTTTTTCGACGGAAAATGGATTCCGTCGAAGATTTTTGACGGAAAATGAATTCCGTCGAAAATGGATGAATAAAATAAATACAAAATAAATTTAGTTTGCGAAGTTTTTCGACAGGAAAAAAAATTTCGTCGAAAACGGATATAATAAAATAAATGCAAAAGAAATTGATTTTTTGAAGTTTTTCGACGGAAAATGGATTCCGTAGAAGATTTTTGATGGAAAATGGATTCCGTCGAAGATTTTTGACGGAAAAAGAATTCCGTCGAAAACGGATGAATAAAATAAATGCAAAAGAAATTGACTTTATTAAGTTTTTTGATGCAAAATGGATTCCGTCGAAGATTTCTGACGAAAAATGTTTTCCGTCGAAAATGAATAAATTAAATTAATGCAAAAGAAATTTTTTTTGTGAAGTGTTTCAACGGAAAATGAATTCCGTCGAACATGGATTAATAAAATAAATGTAAAAGAAATTGATTTTTCGAAGTTTTTCGACGGAAAATGGATTCCGAAGAAGATTTTTGATGGAAAATGGATTCCGTCGAAGATTTTTGACGGAAAATGAATTCCGTAGAAAATGGATGAATAAAATAAATGCAAAAGAAATTGATTTTATGAAGTTTTTCGACGAAAAATGGATTCCATCGATGATTTTTGACGAAAAATGTATTCCGTCGAAAACGGATTAATAAAATAAATGCAAAAGAAATTGATTTTGTGAACATTTTTGACGGAAAATGAATTCCGTCGAAAATGGAAGAATAAAATAAATGCAAAAGAAATTATTTTATGAAGTTTTTCGACGAAAAATGGGTTCCGTCGAAGATTTTTGACGAAAAAAGTATTCCGTCGAAAACGGATGACTAAAATAAATACAAAAGAAATTGATTTTCTGAAGTTTTTCGACGGAAAAAGAATTTCGTCGAAAACAGATTAATAAAATAAATACAAAGGAAATTGATTTTGTAAGTTTTTCGACGGAAAATGGATTCCGTCGAAGATTTTTGACGGAAAATGAATTCCATCGAAAACGGATGAATAAAATAAATGCAAAAGAAATTGATTTTGTGAAGTTTTTCGACGGAAAATGGATTCCGTCGAAGATTTTTGACGGAAAATGAATTCCATCGAAAATGGATGAATAAAATAAATACAAAATAAATTGATTTTGTGAAGTTTTTCGACAGGAAAAAAAATTTCGTCGAAAACGGATATAATAAAATAAATGCAAAAGAAATTGATTTTTTGAAGTTTTTCGACGGAAAATGGATTCCGTAGAAGATTTTTGATGGAAAATGGATTCCGTCGAAGATTTTTGACGGAAAATGAATTCCGTCGAAAACGGATGAATAAAATAAATGCAAAAGAAATTGACTTTATTAAGTTTTTCGATGCAAAATGGATTCCGTCGAAGATTTTTGACGAAAAATGTTTTCCGTCGAAAATGAATGAATTAAATTAATGCAAAAGAAATTTATTTTGTGAAGTGTTTCAACGGAAAATGAATTCCGTCGAACATGGATTAATAAAATAAATGTAAAAGAAATTGATTTTTTGAAGTTTTTCGACGGAAAATGGATTCCGTAGAAGATTTTTGATGGAAAATGGATTCCGTCGACGATTTTTGATGGAAAATGAATTCCGTCGAAAATGCATGAATAAAATAAATGCAAAAGAAATTGATTTTATGAAGTTTTTCGACGTAAAACGGATTCCTTCGAAAACGGATGAATAAAATAAATTCAAAAGAAATTGATTTTGTGAAGTTTTTCGACAGAAAACAAATTCCGCCGAAAACAGATGAATAAAGTAAATGCAAAAGAAATTGATTTTGTTCAGTTTTTCGACGGAAAATGGATTCCGTAGAAGATTTTTGACGGAAAATGGATTCTGTCGAAGATTTTTGATGGAAAATGAATTCCATCAAAAACGGATGAATAAAATAAATGCAAAAGAAATTGATTTTGTGAAGTTTTTCGACGGAAAATGGATTCCGTCCAAGATTTTTGACGGAAAATGGATTCCGTCGAAAATGGATGAATAAAATAAATGCAAAAGAAATTGATTTTGTGAATTTTTTCGACGGAAAATAGATTCGTCGAAGATTTTTGACGGAAAATGAATTCCGTCGAAAATGGATGAATAAAATAAATGCAAAAGAAATTGATTTTATGAAGTTTTTCGACGAAAAATGGATTCCATCGAAGATTTTTGATGAAAAATGTATTCCGACGAAAACGGATTAATAAAATAAATGCAAAAGAAATTGATTTTGTGAACATTTTTGACGGAAAATGAATTCCGTCGAAAATGGAAGAATAAAATAAATGCAAAAGAAATTATTTTATGAAGTTTTTCGACGAAAAATGGATTCCGTCGAAGATTTTTGACGCAAAAAGTATTCCGTCGAAAACGGATGACTAAAATAAATACAAAAGAAATTGATTTTCTGAAGTTTTTCGACGGAAAAAGAATTTCGTCGAAAACAGATTAATAAAATAAATACAAAGGAAATTGATTTTGTAAGTTTTTCGACGGAAAATGGATTCCGTCGAAGATTTTTGACGGAAAATGAATTCCATCGAAAACGGATGAATAAAATAAATGCAAAAGAAATTGATTTTGTGAAGTTTTTCGACGGAAAATGGATTCCGTCGAAGATTTTTGACGGAAAATGAATTCCGTCGAAAATGGATGAATAAAATAAATACAAAATAAATTGATTTTGTGAAGTTTTTCGACAGGAAAAAAAATTTCGTCGAAAACGGATATAATAAAATAAATGCAAAAGAAATTGATTTTTTGAAGTTTTTCGACGGAAAATGGATTCCGTAGAAGATTTTTGATGGAAAATGGATTCCGTCGAAGATTTTTGACGGAAAATGAATTCCGTCGAAAACGGATGAATAAAATAAATGCAAAAGAAATTGACTTTATTAAGTTTTTCGATGCAAAATGGATTCCGTCGAAGATTTTTGACGAAAAATGTTTTCCGTCGAAAATGAATGAATTAAATTAATGCAAAAGAAATTTATTTTGTGAAGTGTTTCAACGGAAAATGAATTCCGTCGAACATGGATTAATAAAATAAAAGTAAAAGAAATTGATTTTTTGAAGTTTTTCGACGGAAAATGAATTCCGTCGAAGATGATTTTTGATGGAAAAAGGATTCCGTCGAAGATTTTTGACGGAAAATGAATTCCATCGAAAATGGATGAATAAAATAAATGCAAAAGAAATTGATTTTGTGAAGTTTTTCGACGGAAAATGGATTCCGTCGAAGAACGGAAAATAATTCCGTCGAAAATGGATGAATAAAATAAATGCAAAAGAAATTGATTTTGTGAAGTTTTTCGACAGAAAAAGAATTTCGTCGAAAACGGAATAATAAAATAAATGCAAAAGAAAAGATTGATTTTGTGAAATTTTTCGACGGAAAATGGATTCCGTCGAAGATTTTGACGGAAAATGAATTCCGTCGAAAACGGATGAATAAAATAAATGCAAAAGAAATTGATTTTATGAAGTTTTTCGACGCAAAATGGATTCCGTCGAAGATTTTTGACGAAAAATTTTTTCCGTCGAAAATGGATTAATAAAATAAATGCAAAAGAAATTGATTTTGTGAAGAATTTTGACGGAAAATTCATTCAGTCGAAAACGGATGAATAAAATAAATGCCAAAGAAATTGATTTTGCGAAGTTTTTGACGGAAAATGGATTCCGTCGAAAATGGATGAATAAAATAAATGCAAAAGAAATTGATTTTATGAAGTTTTTCGACGAAAAATGGATTCCGTCGAAGATTTTTGACGAAAAATGTATCGTCGAAAACGGATGACTAAAATAAATGCAAAAGAAATTGATTTTGTGAAGTTTTTCGACGGAAAAAGGATTTCGTCGAAAACGGATTAATAAAATAAATGCAAAGAAAATTGAAGTTTTTCGACGCAAAATGGATTCGTCGAAGATTTTTGACGAAAAAATTCCGTCGAAAATGGATGAATAAAATAAATGCAAAAGAAATTGATATTGTGAAATTTTTCGAAGGAAAACGGATTCCGTCGAAAATGGATGAATAAAATAAATGCAAAAGAAATTGTTTTTATGAAGTTTTTCGACGAAAAATGGATTCCGTCGAAAATGGATGAATAAAATAAATGCAAAAGAAATTGTTTTTATGAAGTTTTTCGACGGAAAATGGATTCCGTCAAAGATTTTTGACGGAAAATGAATTCCGTCGAAAATGGATGAATAAAATAAATACAAAAGAAATTGATTTTGTGAAGTTTTTCGACAGGAAAAAAAATTTCGTCGAAAACGGATATAATAAAATAAATGCAAAAGAAATTGATTTTTTGAAGTTTTTCGACGGAAAATGGATTCCGTAGAAGATTTTTGATGGAAAATGGATTCCGTCGAAGATTTTTGACGGAAAAAGAATTCCGTCGAAAACGGATGAATAAAATAAATGCAAAAGAAATTGACTTTATTAAGTTTTTTGACGCAAAATGGATTCCGTCGAAGATTTTTGACGAAAAATGTTTTCCGTCGAAAATGAAAAAATTAAATTAATGCAAAAGAAATTTTTTTTGTGAAGTGTTTCAACGGAAAATGAATTCCGTCGAACATGGATTAATAAAATAAATGTAAAAGAAATTGATTTTTCGAAGTTTTTCGACGGAAAATGGATTCCGAAGAAGATTTTTGATGGAAAATGGATTCCGTCGAAGATTTTTGACGGAAAATGAATTCCGTCGAAAATGCATGAATAAAATAAATGCAAAAGAAATTGATTTTATGAAGTTTTTCGACGTAAAACGGTAAAACGGATGAATAAAATAAATTCAAAAGAAATTGATTTTGTGAAGTTTTTCGACAGAAAACAAATTCCGCCGAAAACAGATGAATAAAGTAAATGCAAAAGAAATTGATTTTGTTCAGTTTTTCGACGGAAAATGGATTCCGTAGAAGATTTTTGACGGAAAATGGATTCCTTCGAAGATTTTTGATGGAAAATGAATTCCATCAAAAACGGATGAATAAAATAAATGCAAAAGAAATTGATTTTGTGAAGTTTTTCGACGGAAAATGGATTCCGTCCAAGATTTTTGACGGAAAATGAATTCCGTCGAAAATGGATGAATAAAATAAATGCAAAAGAAATTGATTTTGTGAATTTTTTCGACGGAAAATAGATTCCGTCGAAGATTTTTGACGGAAAATGAATTCCGTAGAAAATGGATGAATAAAATAAATGCAAAAGAAATTGATTTTATGAAGTTTTTCGACGAAAAATGGATTCCATCGATGATTTTTGACGAAAAATGTATTCCGTCGAAAACGGATTAATAAAATAAATGCAAAAGAAATTGATTTTGTGAACATTTTTGACGGAAAATGAATTCCGTCGAAAATGGAAGAATAAAATAAATGCAAAAGAAATTATTTTATGAAGTTTTTCGACGAAAAATGGGTTCCGTCGAAGATTTTTGACGAAAAAAGTATTCCGTCGAAAACGGATGACTAAAATAAATACAAAAGAAATTGATTTTCTGAAGTTTTTCGACGGAAAAAGAATTTCGTCGAAAACAGATTAATAAAATAAATACAAAGGAAATTGATTTTGTAAGTTTTTCGACGGAAAATGGATTCCGTCGAAGATTTTTGACGGAAAATGAATTCCATCGAAAACGGATGAATAAAATAAATGCAAAAGAAATTGATTTTGTGAAGTTTTTCGACGGAAAATGGATTCCGTCGAAGATTTTTGACGGAAAATGAATTCCGTCGAAAATGGATGAATAAAATAAATACAAAATAAATTGATTTTGTGAAGTTTTTCGACAGGAAAAAAAATTTCGTCGAAAACGGATATAATAAAATAAATGCAAAAGAAATTGATTTTTTGAAGTTTTTCGACGGAAAATGGATTCCGTAGAAGATTTTTGATGGAAAATGGATTCCGTCGAAGATTTTTGACGGAAAATGAATTCCGTCGAAAACGGATGAATAAAATAAATGCAAAAGAAATTGACTTTATTAAGTTTTTCGATGCAAAATGGATTCCGTCGAAGATTTTTGACGAAAAATGTTTTCCGTCGAAAATGAATGAATTAAATTAATGCAAAAGAAATTTATTTTGTGAAGTGTTTCAACGGAAAATGAATTCCGTCGAACATGGATTAATAAAATAAATGTAAAAGAAATTGATTTTTTGAAGTTTTTCGACGGAAAATGGATTCCGTAGAAGATTTTTGATGGAAAATGGATTCCGTCGACGATTTTTGATGGAAAATGAATTCCGTCGAAAATGCATGAATAAAATAAATGCAAAAGAAATTGATTTTATGAAGTTTTTCGACGTAAAACGGATTCCTTCGAAAACGGATGAATAAAATAAATTCAAAAGAAATTGATTTTGTGAAGTTTTTCGACAGAAAACAAATTCCGCCGAAAACAGATGAATAAAGTAAATGCAAAAGAAATTGATTTTGTTCAGTTTTTCGACGGAAAATGGATTCCGTAGAAGATTTTTGACGGAAAATGGATTCCTTCGAAGATTTTTGACGGAAAATGAATTCCATCAAAAACGGATGAATAAAATAAATGCAAAAGAAATTGATTTTGTGAAGTTTTTCGACGGAAAATGGATTCCGTCCAAGATTTTTGACGGAAAATGGATTCCGTCGAAAATGGATGAATAAAATAAATGCAAAAGAAATTGATTTTGTGAATTTTTTCGACGGAAAATAGATTTCGTCGAAGATTTTTGACGGAAAATGAATTCCGTCGAAAATGGATGACTAAAATAAATGCAAAAGAAATTGATTTTATGAAGTTTTTCGACGAAAAATGGATTCCATCGAAGATTTTTGATGAAAAATGTATTCCGACGAAAACGGATTAATAAAATAAATGCAAAAGAAATTGATTTTGTGAACATTTTTGACGGAAAATGAATTCCGTCGAAAATGGAAGAATAAAATAAATGCAAAAGAAATTATTTTATGAAGTTTTTCGACGAAAAATGGGTTCCATCGAAGATTTTTGATGCAAAAAGTATTTCGTCGAAAACGGATGACTAAAATAAATACAAAAGAAATTGATTTTCTGAAGTTTTTCGACGGAAAAAGAATTTCGTCGAAAACAGATTAATAAAATAAATACAAAGGAAATTGATTTTGTAAGTTTTTCGACGGAAAATGGATTCCGTCGAAGATTTTTGACGGAAAATGAATTCCATCGAAAACGGATGAATAAAATAAATGCAAAAGAAATTGATTTTGTGAAGTTTTTCGACGGAAAATGGATTCCGTCGAAGATTTTTTTGACGGAAAATGAATTCCGTCGAAAATGGATGAATAAAATAAATACAAAATAAATTGATTTTGTGAAGTTTTTCGACAGGAAAAAAAATTTCGTCGAAAACGGATATAATAAAATAAATGCAAAAGAAATTGATTTTTTGAAGTTTTTCGACGGAAAATGGATTCCGTAGAAGATTTTTGATGGAAAATGGATTCCGTCGAAGATTTTTGACGGAAAATGAATTCCGTCGAAAACGGATGAATAAAATAAATGCAAAAGAAATTGACTTTATTAAGTTTTTCGACGCAAAATGGATTTCGTCGAAGATTTTTGACGAAAAATGTTATCCGTCGAAAATGAATGAATTAAATTAATGCAAAAGAAATTTATTTTGTGAAGTGCTTCAACGGAAAATGAATTCCGTCGAACATGGATTAATAAAATAAAAGTAAATGAAATTGATTTTTCGAAGTTTTTCGACGGAAAATGGATTCCGTAGAAGATTTTTGATGGAAAATGGATTCCGTCGAAGATTTTTGACGGAAAATGAATTCCGTCGAAAATGCATGAATAAAATAAATGCAAAAGAAATTGATTTTCTGAAGTTTTTCGACGTAAAACGGATTCCTTCGAAAACGGATGAATAAAATAAATTCAAAAGAAATTGATTTTGTGAAGTTTTTCGACAGAAAACAAATTCCGCCGAAAACAGATGAATAAAGTAAATGCAAAAGAAATTGATTTTGTGCAGTTTTCCGACGGAAAATGGATTCTGTCGAAGATGTTTTACGGAAAATGAATTCCGTCGAAAATGGATGAATAAAATAAATGCAAAAGAAATTTATTTTGTGAAGTTTTTCGACGGAAAATGGATTCTGTCGAAGATTTTGGACAGAAAATGTATTTCGTCGAAAATGAATGAATTAAATTAGTGCAAAAGAAATTTATTTTGTGAAGTTTTTCAACGGAAAATGAATTCCGTCGAACATGGATTAATAAAATAAAAGTAAAAGAAATAAAATAAATGCAAAAGAAAATTGATTTTTTGAAGTTTTTCGACGGAAAATGAATTCCGAAAATGGATGAATAAAATAAATGCAAAAGAAATTGTTTTTTGAAAACCGATGAATAAAATAATTGCAAAAGAAATTGATTTTGCAAAAGGAAGTTTTTCGACGGAAAATGGATTCCGTCGAAGATTTTTGACGGAAAATGAATTCCATCGAAAATGGATGAATAAAATAAATGCAAAAGAAATTGTTTTTGTGAAGTTTTTCGACAGGAAAAAAAATTTCGTCGAAAACGGATATAATAAAATAAATGCAAAAGAAATTGATTTTGTGAAGATTTTTGACGGAAAATGAATTCCGTCGAAAATGGATGAATAAAATAAATGCAAAAGAAATTGATTTTGTGAAGTTTTTCGACGGAAAATGGATTCCGTCGAAGATTTTGGACGGAAAATGAATTCCGTCGAAAATGGATGAATAAAATAAATGCAAAAGAAATTGATTTTGTGAAGTTTTTCGACGAAAAATGGATTCCGTTGAAGATTTTTGACGTAAAATGTATTCCGTCGAAAACGGATGAATAAAATAAATACAAAGGAAATTGATTTTGTAAGTTTTTCGATGGAAAATGGATTCCGTAGAAGATTTTTGACGGAAAATGGATTCCGTCGAAGATTTTTGACGGAAAATGAATTCCATCGAAAACGGATGAATAAAATAAATGCAAAAGAAATTGATTTTGTGAAGTTTTTCGACGGAAAATGGATTCCGTCGAAGATTTTTGACGGAAAATGAATTCCGTCGAAAATGGATGAATAAAATAAATGCAAAAGAAATTGATTTTGTGAAGTTTTTCGACGGAAAATGGATTTCGTCGAAGATTTTTGACGGAAAATGAATTCCGTCGAAAATGGATGAATAAAATAAATGCAAAAGAAATTGATTTTGTGAATTTTTTCGACGGGAAATAGATTCCGTAGATGATTTTTGACGGAAAAAGAATTCCGTCGAAAATGGATGAATAAAATAAATGCAAAAGAAATTGATTTTATGAAGTTTATCGACGCAAAATGGATTCCGTCTAAGATTTTTGACGAAAAATGTATTCCGTCGAAAACGGATTAATAAAATAAATGCAAAAGAAATTGATTTTATGAAGATTTTTGACGGAAAATGAATTCCGTCGAAAACGGATGAATAAAATAAATGCAAAAGAAATTGAATGTGTGAAGTTTTTCGACGGAAAATGCATTCCGTCGAAAATGGATGAATTAAATTAATGCAAAAGAAATTTATTTTGTGAAGTTTTTCGACAGAAAATGAATTCGGTCGAAAATGGATGAATAAAATAAATGGAAAAGAAATTGATATTGTGGAATTTTTAGATGGAAAACGGATTCCGTCGAACATGGATTAATAAAATAAATGTAAAAGAAATTGATTTTTGAAGTTTTTCGACGGAAAATGGATTCCGTAGAAGATTTTTGATGGAAAATGGATTCCGTCGAAGATTTTTGAGGGAAAATGGATTCCGTCGAAAATGGATGAATAAAATAAATGCAAAAGAAATTGATTTTATGAAGTTTTTCGACGTAAAACGGATTCCATCGAAAACGGATGAATAAAATAAATGCAAAAGAAATTGATTTTGTGAAGTTTTTCGACGGAAAATAGATTCTGTCGAAGATTTTTTACGGAAAATGTATTCCGTCGAAAATGGATGAATAAAATAAATGCAAAAGAAATTGATTTTGTGAAGTTTTTCGACGGAAAATGGATTCCGTCGAAGATTTTTGACAGAAAATGTATTTCGTCCAAAATGAATGAATTAAATTAGTTCAAAAGAAATTTATTTTGTGAAGTTTTTCTTTGGAAAATGAATTCCGTAGAACATGGATTAATAAAATAAAAGTAAAAGAAATTGATTTTTTGAAGTTTTTCGACGGAAAATGGATTCCGAAGAAGATTTTTGATGGAAAATGGATTCCGTCGAAGATTTTTGACGGAAAATGAATTCCGTCAAAAACGGATGAATAAAATAAATGCAAACGAAATTGATTTTGGGAAGTTTTTCGACGGAAAATGGATTCCGTCGAAGATTTTTGACGGAAAATGAATTCCACCGAAAAAGGATGAATAAAATAAATGCAAAAGAAATTGATTTTGTGAAGTTTTTCGACGGAAAATGGATTCCGTCAAAGATTTTTGACGGAAAATGAATTCCGTCGAAAATGGATGAATAAAATAAATGCAAAAGAAATTGATTTTATGAAGTTTTTCGACAGAAAAAGTATTTCGTCGAAAACGGAATAATAAAATAAATGCAAAAGAAATTGATTTTTTGAAGTTTTTCGACGGAAAATGGATTCCGTAGAAGATTTTTGAGGGAAAATGGATTCCGTCGAAGATTTTTGACGGAAAATGAATTCCGTCGAAAACGGATGAATAAAATAAATGCAAAAGAAATTGACTTTATGAATTTTTTCGACGGAAAATAGATTTCGTCGAAGATTTTTGACGAAAAATGTTTTCCGTCGAAAACGGATTAATAAGATAAATGCAAAAGAAATTGATTTTGTGAAAATTTTTTGACGGAAAATGAATTCCGTCGAAAATGGATGAATAAAATAAATGCAAAAGAAATTGATTTTGTGAAGTTTTTCGACGGAAAATGGATTTCGTCGAAGATTTTTGACGGAAAATGAATTCCGTCGAAAATGGATGAATAAAATAAATGCAAAAGAAATTGATTTTGTGAATTTTTTCGACGGGAAATAGATTCCGTAGATGATTTTTGACGGAAAATGAATTCCGTCGAAAATGGATGAATAAAATAAATGCAAAAGAAATTGATTTTATGAAGTTTATCGACGAAAAATGGATTCCGTCTAAGATTTTTGACGAAAAATGTATTCCGTCGAAAACGGATTAATAAAATAAATGCAAAAGAAATTGATTTTATGAAGATTTTTGACGGAAAATGAATTCCGTCGAAAACGGATGAATAAAATAAATGCAAAAGAAATTGAATGTGTGAAGTTTTTCGACGGAAAATGCATTCCGTCGAAAATGGATGAATTAAATTAATGCAAAAGAAATTTATTTTGTGAAGTTTTTCGACAGAAAATGAATTCCGTCGAAAATGGATGAATAAAATAAATGGAAAAGAAATTGATATTGTGGAATTTTTAGATGGAAAACGGATTCCGTCGAACATGGATTAATAAAATAAATGTAAAAGAAATTGATTTTTGAAGTTTTTCGACGGAAAATGGATTCCGTAGAAGATTTTTGATGGAAAATGGATTCCGTCGAAGATTTTTGACGGAAAATGAATTCCGTCGAAAATGGATGAATAAAATAAATGCAAAAGAAATTGATTTTATGAAGTTTTTCGACGTAAAACGGATTCCTTCGAAAACGGATGAATAAAATAAATTCAAAAGAAATTGATTTTGTGAAGTTTTTCGACAGAAAACAAATTCCGACGAAAACAGATGAATAAAGTAAATGCAAAAGAAATTGATTTTGTGCACTTTTTCGTCGGAAAATGGATTCCATCGAAGATTTTTGACGGAAAATAAATTCCATCGAAAACGGATGAATAAAATAAATGCAAAAGAAATTGATTTTGTGAAGTTTTTCGACGGAAAATGGATTCTGTTGAAGATTTTTTACGGAAAATGTATTCCGTCGAAAATAGATGAATAAAATAAATGCAAAAGAAATTGATTTTGTGAAGTTTTTCGACGGAAAATGGATTCCGTCGAAGATTTTTGACAGAAAATGTATTTCGTCCAAAATGAATGAATTAAATTAGTGCAAAAGAAATTTATTTTGTGAAGTTTTTCAACGGAAAATGAATTCCGTCGAACATGGATTAATAAAATAAAAGTAAAAGAAATTGATTTTTTGAAGATTTTCGACGGAAAATGGATTCCGAAGAAGATTTTTGATGGAAAATGGATTCCGTCGAAGATTTTTGACGGAAAATGAATTCCGTCGAAAACGGATGAATAAAATAAATGAAAAGAAATTGATTTTGGGATGTTTTTCGACGGAAAATGGATTCCGTCGAAGATTTTTGACGGAAAATGAATTCCACCGAAAAAGGATGAATAAAATAAATGCAAAAGAAATTGATTTTGTGAAGTTTTTCGACGGAAAATGGATTCCGTCGAAGATTTTTGACGGAAAAGGAATTCCGTCGAAAATGGATGAATAAAATAAATGCAAAAGAAATTGATTTTGTGAAGTTTTTCGACAGAAAAGGAATTTCGTCGAAAACGGAATAATAAAATAAATGCAAAATAAATTGATTTTTTGAAGTTTTTCGACGGAAAATGGATTCCGTAGAAGATTTTTGATGGAAAATGGATTCCGTCGAAGATTTTTGACGGAAAATGAATTCCGTCGAAAATGGATGAATAAAATAAATGCAAAAGAAATTGATTTTATGATGTTTTTCAACGTAAAACGGATTCCTTAGAAAACGGATGAATAAAATAAATTCAAAAGAAATTGATTTTGTGAAGTTTTTCGACAGAAAACAAATTCCGCCGAAAACAGATGAATAAAGTAAATGCAAAAGAAATTGATTTTGTGTAGTTTTTCGACGGAAAATGGATTCCGTAGAAGATGTTTGACGGAAAATGGATTCCTTCGAAGATTTTTGACGGAAAATGAATTCCATCGAAAACGGATGAATAAAATAAATGCAAAAGAAATTGATTTTGTGAAGTTTTTCGACGGAAAATAGATTCTGTCGAAGATTTTTTACGGAAAATGTATTCCGTCGAAAATGGATGAATAAAATAAATGCAAAAGAAATTCATTTTGTGAAGTTTTTCGACGGAAAATGGATTCCGTCGAAGATTTTTGACAGAAAATGTATTTCGTCCAAAATGAATGAATTAAATTAGTGCAAAAGAAATTTATTTTGTGAAGTTTTTCTTCGGAAAATGAATTCCGTCGAACATGGATTAATAAAATAAAAGTAAAAGAAATTGATTTTTTGAAGTTTTTCGACGGAAAATGGATTCCGAAGAAGATTTTTGATGGAAAATGGATTCCGTCGAAGATTTTTGACGGAAAATGAATTCCGTCGAAAACGGATGAATAAAATAAATGCAAAAGAAATTGATTTTGGGAAGTTTTTCGACGGAAAATGGATTCCGTCGAAGATTTTTGACGGAAAATGAATTCCACCGAAAAAGGATGAATAAAATAAATGCAAAAGAAATTGATTTTGTGAAGTTTTTCGACGGAAAATGGATTCCGTCGAAGATTTTTGACGGAAAATGAATTCCGTCGAAAATGGATGAATAAAATAAATGCAAAAGAAATTGATTTTATGAAGTTTTTCGACAGAAAAAGTATTTCGTCGAAAACGGAATAATAAAATAAATGCAAAAGAAATTGATTTTTTGAAGTTTTTCGACGGAAAATGGATTCCGTAGAAGATTTTTGAGGGAAAATGGATTCCGTCGAAGATTTTTGACGGAAAATGAATTCCGTCGAAATCGGATGAATAAAATAAATGCAAAAGAAATTGACTTTATGAAGTTTTTGCAAAATAGATTTCGTCGAAGATTTTTGACGAAAAATGTTTTCCGTCGAAAACGGATTAATAAGATAAATGCAAAAGAAATTGATTTTGTGTAAAATTTTGACGGAAAATGAATTCCATCGAAAACGGATGAATAAAATAAATGCAAAAGAAATTGATTTTATGAAGTTTTTCGACGGAAAATGGATTCCGTCGAAGATTTTTGACAGAAAATGAATTCCGTCGAAAATGGATGAATAAAATAAATGCAAAAGAAATTGATTTTATGAAGTTTTTCGACGAAAAATGGATTCCGTCGAAGATTTTTGACGAAAAATGTATTCCGTCGAAAACGGATTAATAAAATAAATGCAAAGAAAATTGATTTTGTGAGTTTTTCGACGCAAAATGGATTCCGTCGAAGATTTTTGACGGAAAATGTATTCCGTCGAAAATGGATGAATAAAATAAATGCAAAAGAAATTGATTTTGTGAAGTTTTTCGACGGAAAAAGAATTTCGTCGAAAATGGATTAATAAAATAAATGCAAAAGAAATTGATTTTGTGAAGTTTTTAGACGGAAAATGGATTCCGTCGAAGATTTTTGATGGAAAATGAATTCCGTCGAAAATGGATGAATAAAATAAATGCAAAAGAAATTGATTTTATGAAGTTTTTCGACGAAAAATGGGTTCCGTTGAAGATTTTTGACGAAAAATGTATTCCGTCGAAAACGGATGAATAAAATAAATGCAAAAGAAATTGATTTTGTGAAGATTTTGGACGGAAAATGAATTCCGTCGAAAATGGATGAATAAAATAAATGCAAAAGAAATTGATTTTATGAAGATTTTCGATGGAAAATGAATTCCGTCGAAGATTTTTGACTAAAAATGTATTCCGTCGAAAATGGATGAATAAAATAAAAGCAAAAGAAATTGATTTTGTGAAGTTTTTCGATGGAAAAAGACTTTCGTCGAAAACGGATTAATAAAATAAATGCAAAGAAAATTAATTTTGTGAGTTTTTCGACGGAAAATGGATTCCGTCGAAGATTTTGGTCGGAGAATGAATTCCGTCGAAAATGGATGAATAAAATAAATGCAAAAGAAATTATTTTATGAAGTTTTTCGACGAAAAATGGATTCCGTAGAAGATTTTTGACGGAAAATGGATTTCGTCGAAGATTTTTGACGGAAAATGAATTCCATCGAAAACGGATGAATAAAATAAATGCAATAGAAATTGATTTTGTGAAGTTTTTCGACGCAAAATGGATTCCGTCGAAGATTTTTGACGAAAAATGTTTTCCGTCGAAAATGAATGAATTAAATTAATGCAAAAGAAATTTATTTTGTGAAGTGTTTCAACGGAAAATGAATTCCGTCGAACATGGATTAATAAAATAAATGTAAAAGAAATTGATTTTTGAAGTTTTTCGACGGAAAATGGATTCCGTAGAAGATTTTTGATGGAAAATGGATTCTGTTGAAGATTTTGGACGGAAAATGTATTCCGTCGAAAATGGATGAATAAAATAAATGCAAAAGAAATTGATTTTGTGAAGTTTTTCGACGGAAAATGGATTCCGTCGAAGATTTTTGACAGAAAATGTATTCCGTCCAAAATGAATGAATTAAATTAGTGCAAAAGAAATTTATTTTGTGATGTTTTTCGGAAAAACGGAAAATGAATTCCGTCGAAAATGGATGAATAAAATAAATGCAAAAGAAATTGATTGATTTTTTCGACGGAAAATGGATTTTTTTGATGGAAAATGGATTCCGTCGAAGATTTTTGACGGAAAATGAATTCCGTCGAAAACGGATGAATAAAATAAATGCAAAAGAAATTGATTTTGTGAAGTTTTTCGACGGAAAATGGATTCCGTCGAAGATTTTTGACGGAAAATGAATTCCACCGAAAAAGGATGAATAAAATAAATGCAAAAGAAATTGATTTTGTGAAGTTTTTCGACGGAAAATGGATTCCGTCGAAGATTTTTGACGGAAAATGAATTCCGTCGAAAATGGATGAATAAAATAAATGCAAAAGAAATTGATTTTGTGAAGTTTTTCGACAGAAAAGGAATTTCGTCGAAAACGGAATAATAAAATAAATGCAAAATAAATTGATTTTTTGAAGTTTTTCGACGGAAAATGGATTCCGTAGAAGATTTTTGATGGAAAATGGATTCCGTCGAAGATTTTTGACGGAAAATGAATTCCGTCGAAAATGGATGAATAAAATAAATGCAAAAGAAATTGATTTTATGAAGTTTTTCAACGTAAAACGGATTCCTTAGAAAACGGATGAATAAAATAAATTCAAAAGAAATTGATTTTGTGAAGTTTTTCGACAGAAAACAAATTCCGCCGAAAACAGATGAATAAAGTAAATGCAAAAGAAATTGATTTTGTGTAGTTTTTCGACGGAAAATGGATTCCGTAGAAGATGTTTGACGGAAAATGGATTCCTTCGAAGATTTTTGACGGAAAATGAATTCCATCGAAAACGGATGAATAAAATAAATGCAAAAGAAATTGATTTTGTGAAGTTTTTCGACGGAAAATAGATTCTGTCGAAGATTTTTTACGGAAAATGTATTCCGTCGAAAATGGATGAATAAAATAAATGCAAAAGAAATTCATTTTGTGAAGTTTTTCGACGGAAAATGGATTCCGTCGAAGATTTTTGACAGAAAATGTATTTCGTCCAAAATGAATGAATTAAATTAGTGCAAAAGAAATTTATTTTGTGAAGTTTTTCTTCGGAAAATGAATTCCGTCGAACATGGATTAATAAAATAAAAGTAAAAGAAATTGATTTTTTGAAGTTTTTCGACGGAAAATGGATTCCGAAGAAGATTTTTGATGGAAAATGGATTCCGTCGAAGATTTTTGACGGAAAATGAATTCCGTCGAAAACGGATGAATAAAATAAATGCAAAAGAAATTGATTTTGGGAAGTTTTTCGACGGAAAATGGATTCCGTCGAAGATTTTTGACGGAAAATGAATTCCACCGAAAAAGGATGAATAAAATAAATGCAAAAGAAATTGATTTTGTGAAGTTTTTCGACGGAAAATGGATTCCGTCGAAGATTTTTGACGGAAAATGAATTCCGTCGAAAATGGATGAATAAAATAAATGCAAAAGAAATTGATTTTATGAAGTTTTTCGACAGAAAAAGTATTTCGTCGAAAACGGAATAATAAAATAAATGCAAAAGAAATTGATTTTTTGAAGTTTTTCGACGGAAAATGGATTCCGTAGAAGATTTTTGAGGGAAAATGGATTCCGTCGAAGATTTTTGACGGAAAATGAATTCCGTCGAAAACGGATGAATAAAATAAATGCAAAAGAAATTGATTTTGCGAAGTTTTTCCGACGGAAAATGGATTCCGTCGAAGATTTTTGACAGAAAATGAATTCCGTCGAAAATGGATGAATAAAATAAATGCAAAAGAAATTGATTTTATGAAGTTTTTCGACGAAAAATGGATTCCGTCGAAGATTTTTGACGAAAAATGTATTCCGTCGAAAACGGATGACTAAAATAAATGCAAAAGAAATTGATTGTGAAGTTTTTCGACGGAAAAAGGATTTCGTCGAAAATGGATTAATAAAATAAATGCAAAGAAAATTGATTTTGTGAGTTTTTCGACGCAAAATGGATTCCGTCGAAGATTTTTGACGGAAAATGTATTCCGTCGAAAATGGATGAATAAAATAAATGCAAAAGAAATTGATTTTGTGAAGTTTTTCGACGGAAAAAGAATTTCGTCGAAAATGGATTAATTAAATAAATGCAAAAGAAATTGATTTTGTGAAGTTTTTAGACGGAAAATGGATTCCGTCGAAGATTTTTGATGGAAAATGAATTCCGTCGAAAATGGATGAATAAAATAAATGCAAAAGAAATTGATTTTATGAAGTTTTTCGACGAAAAATGGGTTCCGTTGAAGATTTTTGACGAAAAATGTATTCCGTCGAAAACGGATGAATAAAATAAATGCAAAAGAAATTGATTTTGTGAAGATTTTGGACGGAAAATGAATTCCGTCGAAAATGGATGAATAAAATAAATGCAAAAGAAATTGATTTTATGAAGATTTTCGATGGAAAATGAATTCCGTCGAAGATTTTTGACTAAAAATGTATTCCGTCGAAAATGGATGAATAAAATAAAAGCAAAAGAAATTGATTTTGTGAAGTTTTTCGATGGAAAAAGACTTTCGTCGAAAACGGATTAATAAAATAAATGCAAAGAAAATTAATTTTGTGAGTTTTTCGACGGAAAATGGATTCCGTCGAAGATTTTGGTCGGAGAATGAATTCCGTCGAAAATGGATGAATAAAATAAATGCAAAAGAAATTATTTTATGAAGTTTTTCGACGAAAAATGGATTCCGTAGAAGATTTTTGACGGAAAATGGATTTCGTCGAAGATTTTTGACGGAAAATGAATTCCATCGAAAACGGATGAATAAAATAAATGCAATAGAAATTGATTTTGTGAAGTTTTTCGACACAAAATGGATTCCGTCGAAGATTTTTGACGAAAAATGTTTTCCGTCGAAAATGAATGAATTAAATTAATGCAAAAGAAATTTATTTTGTGAAGTGTTTCAACGGAAAATGAATTCCGTCGAACATGGATTAATAAAATAAATGTAAAAGAAATTGATTTTTGAAGTTTTTCGATGGAAAATGGATTCCGTAGAAGATTTTTGATGGAAAATGGATTCCGTCGAAGATTTTGGACGGAAAATGAATTCCGTCGAAAATGGATGAATAAAATAAATGCAAAAGAAATTGATTTTATGAAGTTTTTCGACGTAAAACGGATTCCTTCGAAAACGGATGAATAAAATAAATTCAAAAGAAATTGATTTTGAGAAGTTTTTCGACAGAAAATAGATTCCGTCGAAGATTTTTGACGGAAAATGAATTCTGTCAAAAATGGATGAGTAAAATAAATGCAAAAGAAATTGATTTTGTGAAGTTTTTCGACGGAAAATGGATTTCGTTGAAGATTTTTGACGGAAAATGAATTCCGTCGAAAATGGATGAATAAAATAAATGCAAAAGAAATTGATTTTGTGAATTTTTTCGACGAAAAATGGATCCCTTAGAAGATTTTTGACGAAAAATGTATTCCGTTGAAAACGGATTAATAAAATAAATGCAAAAGAAATTGATTTTGTGAAGATTTTTGACGGAAAATGAATTCCGTCGAAAACGGATGAATAAAATAAATGCAAAAGAAATTGATTTTGTGAAGTTTTTCGACGGAAAATGGATTCCGTCGAAGATTTTTGACGGAAAATGAATTCCGTCGAAAACGGATGACTAAAATAAATACAAAAGAAATTTAATTTGTGAAGTTTTTCGTCGGAAAAAGAATTTCGTCGAAAACAGATTAATAAAATAAATACAAAGGAAATTGATTTTGTAAGTTTTTCGACGGAAAATGGTTTCCGTCGAAGATTTTTGACGGAAAATGTATTCCGTCGAAAATGGATGAATTAAATTAATGCAAAAGAAATTGATTATGTGAAGTTTTTCGACGGAAAATGGATTGCGTCGAAGATTTTTGACGGAAAATGAATTCCGTCGAAAATGGATGAATAAAATAAATGCAAAAGAAATTGATTTTGTGAATTTTTTCGACGGGAAATATATACCGTCGAAGATTTTTGACGGAAAATGAATTCCGTCGAAAATGGATGAAAAAAATAAATGCAAAAGAAATTGATTTTATGAAGTTTATCGACGAAAAATGGATTCCGTCGAAGATGTTTGACGAAAAATGTATTCCGTCGAAAACGGATTAATAAAATAAA
This sequence comes from Gastrolobium villosum, assembly GCA_032173675.1. Taxonomy (NCBI): domain Eukaryota; kingdom Viridiplantae; phylum Streptophyta; class Magnoliopsida; order Fabales; family Fabaceae; genus Gastrolobium; species Gastrolobium villosum. Next base: position 25,832 of record JAVKPL010009452.1, read on the forward strand.
TGCAAAAGAAATTGATTTTATGAAGATTTTTGACGGAAAATGAATTCCGTCGAAAACGGATGAATAAAATAAATGCAAAAGAAATTGATTTTGTGAAGTTTTTCGACGGAAAATGGATTCCGTCGAAGATTTTTGACGGAAAATGAATTCCGTCGAAAACGGATGACTAAAATAAATACAAAAGAAATTTATTTTGTGAAGTTTTTCGTCGGAAAAAGAATTTCGTCGAAAACAGATTAATAAAATAAATACAAAGGAAATTGATTTTGTAAGTTTTTCGACGGAAAATGGTTTTCGTCGAAGATTTTTGACGGAAAATGTATTCCGTCGAAGATTTTTGACGGAAAATGGATTTCGTCGAAAATGGATGAATTAAATTAATGCAAAAGAAATTGATTATGTGAATTTTTTCGACGGAAAATGGATTGCGTCGAAGATTTTTGACGGAAAATGAATTCCGTCGAAAATGGATGAATAAAATAAATGCAAAAGAAATTGATTTAGTGAATTTTTTCGACGGGAAATAGATACCGTCGAAGATATTTGACGGAAAATGAATTCCGTCGAAAATGGATAAATAAAATAAATGCAAATGAAATTGATTTTATGATGTTTTTCGACAAAAAATGGATTCCGTCGAAGATTTTTGACCAAAAAAGTATTCCGTCGAAGATTTTTGACGAAAAAAGTACAAAAGAAATTGATTTTGTGAAGTTTTTCGACGGAAAATGGATTCCGTAGAAGATTTTTGACGGAAAATGGATTTCGTCGAAGATTTTTGACGGAAAATGAATTCCATCGAAAACGGATGAATAAAATAAATGCAAAAGAAATTGATTTTGTGAAGTTTTTCGACGGAAAATGGATTCCGTCGAAGATTTTTGACGGAAAATGAATTCCGTCGAAAATGGATGAATAAAATAAATGCAAAAGAAATTGATTTTGTGAAGTCTTTCGACGGAAAATGGATTCCGTCGAAGATTTTTGACGGAAAATGAATTCCGTCGAAAATGGATGAATAAAATAAATGCAAAAGAAATTGATTTTGTGAAGTTTTTTGACGGAAAATAGATTCCGTCGAAGATTTTTGTCGGAAAATGAATTCCGTCGAAAATGGATGATTTAAATAAATGCAAAAGAAATTGATTTTATGAAGTTTTTCGACGAAAAATGGATTCCGTTGAAGATTTTTGACGAAAAATGTCTTCCGTCGAAAACGGATGAATAAAATAAATGCAAAAGAAATTGATTTTGTGAAGATTTTTGACGGAAAATGAATTCCGTCGAAAATGGATGAATAAAATAAATGCAAAAGAAATTGATTTTGTGAAGTTTTTCGACGGAAAATGGATTCCGTCGAAGATTTTGAACGGAAAATGTCTTCCGTCGAAAACGGATGAATAAAATAAATGCAAAAGAAATTGATTTTGTGAAGATTTTTGACGGAAAATGAATTCCGTCGAAAATGGATGAATAAAATAAATGCAAAAGAAATTGATTTTGTGAAGTTTTTCGACGGAAAATGGATTCCGTCGAAGATTTTCAACGGAAAATGAATTCCGTCGAAAATGGATGAATAAAATAAATGCAAAAGAAATTGATTTTGTGAAGTTTTTCGACGGAAAAAGAATTTCGTCGAAAATGGATTAATAAAATAAATGCAAAAGAAATTGATTTTATGAAGTTTATCGACGAAAAATGGATTCCGTCGAAGATTTTTGACGAAAAATGTATTCCGTCGAAAACGGATTAATAAAATAAATGCAAAAGAAATTGATTTTATGAAGATTTTTGACGGAAAATGAATTCCGTCGGAAACGGATGAATAAAATAAATGCAAAAGAAATTGAATGTGTGAAGTTTTTCGACGGAAAATGGATTCCGTCGAAGATTTTTGACGGAAAATGAATTCCGTCGAAAATGGACGAATAAAATAAATGCAAAAGAAATTGATTTTGTGAATTTTTTCGACGGGAAATAGATACCGTCGAAGATTTTTGACGGAAAATGAATTCCGTCGAAAATGGATGAATAAAATAAATGCAAAAGAAATTGATTTTATGAAGTTTATCGACGAAAAATGGATTCCGTCGAAGATTTTTGACGAAAAATGTATTCCGTCGAAAACGGATTAATAAAATAAATGCAAAAGAAATTGATTTTATGAAGATTTTTGACGGAAAATGAATTCCGTCGGAAACGGATGAATAAAATAAATGCAAAAGAAATTGAATGTGTGAAGTTTTTCGACGGAAAATGGATTCCGTCGAAGATTTTTGACGGAAAATGAATTCCGTCGAAAATGGATAAATAAAATAAATGCAAATGAAATTGATTTTATGAAGTTTTTCGACAAAAAATGGATTCCGTCGAAGATTTTTGACGAAAAAAGTATTCCGTCGAAAACGGATGACTAAAATAAATACAAAAGAAATTGATTTTGTGAAGTTTTTCGACGGAAAATGGATTCCGTAGAAGATTTTTGACGGAAAATGGATTTCGTCGAAGATTTTTGACGGAAAATGAATTCCATCGAAAACGGATGAATAAAATAAATGCAAAAGAAATTGATTTTGTGAAGTTTTTCGACGGAAAATGGATTCCGTCGAAGATTTTTGACGGAAAATGAATTCCGTCGAAAATGGATGAATAAAATAAATGCAAAAGAAATTGATTTTGTGAAGTCTTTCGACGGAAAATGGATTCCGTCGAAGATTTTGGACGGAAAATGAATTCCGTCGAAAATGGATGAATAAAATAAATGCAAAAGAAATTGATTTTGTGAAGTTTTTTGACGGAAAATAGATTCCGTCGAAGATTTTTGTCGGAAAATGAATTCCGTCGAAAATGGATGATTAAAATAAATGCAAAAGAAATTGATTTTATGAACTTTTTCGACGAAAAATGGATTCCGTTGAAGATTTTTGACGAAAAATGTATTCCGTCGAAAACGGATGAATAAAATAAATGCAAAAGAAATTGATTTTGTGAAGATTTTTGACGGAAAATGAATTCCGTCGAAAATGGATGAATAAAATAAGTGCAAAAGAAATTGATTTTGTGAAGTTTTTCGACGGAAAATGGATTCCGTCGAAGATTTTGGACGGAAAATGAATTCCGTCGAAAATGGATTAATAAAATAAATGCAAAAGAAATTGATTTTGTGAAGTTTTTCGACGGAAAAAGAATTTCATCGAAAACGGATTAATAAAATAAATGCAAAAGAAATTGATTTTGTGAAGTTTTTCGACGGAAAATGGATTCCGTCGAAGATTTTTGACGGAAAATGAATTCCGTCGAAAATGGATGAAAAAAATAAATGCAAAAGAAATTGATTTTGTGAAGTCTTTCGACGGAAAATGGATTCCGTCGAAGATTTTTGACGGCAAATGAATTCCGTCGAAAATGGATGAATAAAATAAAGGCAAAAGAAATTGATTTTGTGAAGTTTTTCGCCGGAAAATGGATTTCGTCGAAGATTTTTGACGGAAAATGAATTCCGTCGAAAATGGATGAATAAAATAAATGCAAAAGAAATTGATTTTATGAAGTTTATCGACGAAAAATGGATTCCGTCGAAGATTTTTGACGAAAAATGTATTCCGTCGAAAACGGATTAATAAAATAAATGCAAAAGAAATTGATTTTATGAAGATTTTTGACGGAAAATGAATTCCGTCGGAAACGGATGAATAAAATAAATGCAAAAGAAATTGAATGTGTGAAGTTTTTCGACGGAAAATGGATTCCGTCGAAGATTTTTGACGGAAAATGAATTCCGTCGAAAATGGATAAATAAAATAAATGCAAATGAAATTGATTTTATGAAGTTTTACGACAAAAAATGGATTCCGTCGAAGATTTTTGACGAAAAATGTATTCCGTCGAAAACGGATGACTAAAATAAATGCAAAAGAAATTGATTGTGAAGTTTTTTGACGGAAAAAGGATTTCGTCGAAAACGGATTAATAAAATAAATGCAAAGAAAATTGATTTTGTGAGTTTTTCGACGCAAAATGGATTCCGTCGAAGATTTTTGACGGAAAATGTATTCCGTCGAAAATGGATGAATAAAATAAATGCAAAAGAAATTGATTTTGTGAAGTTTTTCGACGGAAAAAGAATTTCGTCGAAAATGGATTAATAAAATAAATGCAAAAGAAATTGATTTTGTGAAGTTTTTAGACGGAAAATGGATTCCGTCGAAGATTTTTGATGGAAAATGAATTCCGTCGAAAATGGATGAATAAAATAAATGCAAAAGAAATTGATTTTATGAAGTTTTTCGACGAAAAATGGGTTCCGTTGAAGATTTTTGACGCAAAATGTATTCCGTCGAAAACGGATGAATAAAATAAATGCAAAAGAAATTGATTTTGTGAAGATTTTGGACGGAAACTGAATTTCGTCGAAAATGGATGAATAAAATAAATGCAAAAGAAATTGATTTTATGAAGATTTTCGATGGAAAATGAATTCCGTCGAAGATTTTTGACTAAAAATGTATTCCGTCGAAAATGGATGAATAAAATAAAAGCAAAAGAAATTGATTTTGTGAAGTTTTTCGATGGAAAAAGACTTTCGTCGAAAACGGATTAATAAAATAAATGCAAAGAAAATTAATTTTGTGAGTTTTTCGACGGAAAATGGATTCCGTCGAAGATTTTGGACGGAAAATGAATTCCGTCGAAAATGGATGAATAAAATAAATGCAAAAGAAATTATTTTATGAAGTTTTTCGACGAAAAATGGATTCCGTAGAAGATTTTTGACGGAAAATGGATTTCGTCGAAGATTTTTGACGGAAAATGAATTCCATCGAAAACGGATGAATAAAATAAATGCAATAGAAATTGATTTTGTGAAGTTTTTCGACACAAAATGGATTCCGTCGAAGATTTTTGACGAAAAATGTTTTCCGTCGAAAATGAATGAATTAAATTAATGCAAAAGAAATTTATTTTGTGAAGTGTTTCAACGGAAAATGAATTCCGTCGAACATGGATTAATAAAATAAATGTAAAAGAAATTGATTTTTGAAGTTTTTCGACGGAAAATGGATTCCGTAGAAGATTTTTGATGGAAAATGGATTCCGTCGAAGATTTTGGACGGAAAATGAATTCCGTCGAAAATGGATGAATAAAATAAATGCAAAAGAAATTGATTTTATGAAGTTTTTCGACGTAAAACGGATTCCTTCGAAAACGGATGAATAAAATAAATTCAAAAGAAATTGATTTTGAGAAGTTTTTCGACAGAAAATAGATTCCGTCGAAGATTTTTGACGGAAAATGAATTCTGTCAAAAATGGATGAGTAAAATAAATGCAAAAGAAATTGATTTTGTGAAGTTTTTCGACGGAAAATGGATTTCGTCGAAGATTTTTGACGGAAAATGAATTCCGTCGAAAATGGATGAATAAAATAAATGCAAAAGAAATTGATTTTGTGAATTTTTTCGACGAAAAATGGATCCCTTCGAAGATTTTTGACGAAAAATGTATTCCGTTGAAAACGGATTAATAAAATAAATGCAAAAGAAATTGATTTTGTGAAGATTTTTGACGGAAAATGAATTCCGTCGAAAACGGATGAATAAAATAAATGCAAAAGAAATTGATTTTGTGAAGTTTTTCGACGGAAAATGGATTCCGTCGAAGATTTTTGACGGAAAATGAATTCCGTCGAAAACGGATGACTAAAATAAATACAAAAGAAATTTAATTTGTGAAGTTTTTCGTCGGAAAAAGAATTTCGTCGAAAACAGATTAATAAAATAAATACAAAGGAAATTGATTTTGTAAGTTTTTCGACGGAAAATGGTTTCCGTCGAAGATTTTTGACGGAAAATGTATTCCGTCGAAAATGGATGAATTAAATTAATGCAAAAGAAATTGATTATGTGAAGTTTTTCGACGGAAAATGGATTGCGTCGAAGATTTTTGACGGAAAATGAATTCCGTCGAAAATGGATGAATAAAATAAATGCAAAAGAAATTGATTTTGTGAATTTTTTCGACGGGAAATAGATACCGTCGAAGATTTTTGACGGAAAATGAATTCCGTCGAAAATGGATGAAAAAAATAAATGCAAAAGAAATTGATTTTATGAAGTTTATCGACGAAAAATGGATTCCGTCGAAGATTTTTGACGAAAAATGTATTCCGTCGAAAACGGATTAATAAAATAAATGCAAAAGAAATTGATTTTATGAAGATTTTTGACGGAAAATGAATTCCGTCGAAAACGGATGAATAAAATAAATGCAAAAGAAATTGATTTTGTGAAGTTTTTCGACGGAAAATGGATTCCGTCGAAGATTTTTGACGGAAAATGAATTCCGTCGAAAACGGATGACTAAAATAAATACAAAAGAAATTTATTTTGTGAAGTTTTTCGTCGGAAAAAGAATTTCGTCGAAAACAGATTAATAAAATAAATACAAAGGAAATTGATTTTGTAAGTTTTTCGACGGAAAATGGTTTTCGTCGAAGATTTTTGACGGAAAATGTATTCCGTCGAAAATGGATGAATTAAATTAATGCAAAAGAAATTGATTATGTGAAGTTTTTCGACGGAAAATGGATTGCGTCGAAGATTTTTGACGGAAAATGAATTCCGTCGAAAATGGATGAATAAAATAAATGCAAAAGAAATTGATTTTGTGAATTTTTTCGACGGGAAATAGATACCGTCGAAGATTTTTGACGGAAAATGAATTCCGTCGAAAATGGATGAATAAAATAAATGCAAAAGAAATTGATTTTATGAAGTTTATCGACGAAAAATGGATTCCGTCGAAGATTTATGACGAAAAATGTATTCCGTCGAAAACGGATTAATAAAATAAATGCAAAAGAAATTGATTTTATGAAGATTTTTGACGGAAAATGAATTCCGTCGAAAACGGATGAATAAAATAAATGCAAAAGAAATTGATTTTGTGAAGTTTTTCGATGGAAAATGGATTCCGTCGAAGATTTTTGACGGAAAATGAATTCCGTCGAAAATGGATAAATAAAATAAATGCAAATGAAATTGATTTTATGAAGTTTTTCGACAAAAAATGGATTCCGTCGAAGATTTTTGACGAAAAAAGTATTCCGTCGAAAACGGATGACTAAAATAAATACAAAAGAAATTGATTTTGTGAAGTTTTTCGACGGAAAATGGATTCCGTAGAAGATTTTTGACGGAAAATGGATTTCGTCGAAGATTTTTGACGGAAAATGAATTCCATCGAAAACGGATGAATAAAATAAATGCAAAAGAAATTGATTTTGTGAAGTTTTTCGACGGAAAATGGATTCCGTCGAAGATTTTTGACGGAAAATGAATTCCGTCGAAAATGGATGAATAAAATAAATGCAAAAGAAATTGATTTTGTGAAGTCTTTCGACGGAAAATGGATTCCGTCGAAGATTTTTGACGGAAAATGAATTCCGTCGAAAATGGATGAATAAAATAAATGCAAAAGAAATTGATTTTGTGAAAGTTTTTTGACGGAAAATAGATTCCGTCGAAGATTTTTGTCGGAAAATGAATTCCGTCGAAAATGGATGATTAAAATAAATGCAAAAGAAATTGATTTTATGAAGTTTTTCGACGAAAAATGGATTCCGTTGAAGATTTTTGACGAAAAATGTATTCCGTCGAAAACGGATGAATAAAATAAATGCAAAAGAAATTGATTTTGTGAAGATTTTTGACGGAAAATGAATTCCGTCGAAAATGGATGAATAAAATAAATGCAAAAGAAATTGATTTTGTGAAGTTTTTCGACGGAAAATGGATTCCGTCGAAGATTTTGAACGGAAAATGAATTCCGTCGAAAACGGATGGAATAAAATAAATGCAAAAGAAATTGATTTTGTGAAGTTTTTGACGGAAAATGAATTCCGTCGAAAATGGATGAATAAAATAAATGCAAAAGAAATTGATTTTGTGAAGTTTTTCGACGGAAAATGGATTCCGTCGAAGATTTTTGACGGAAAATGAATTCCGTCGAAAATGGATGAATAAAATAAATGCAAAAGAAATTGATTTTGTGAAGTTTTTCGACGGAAAAAGAATTTCGTCGAAAATGGATTAATAAAATAAATGCAAAAGAAATTGATTTTATGAAGTTTATCGACGAAAAATGGATTCCGTCGAAGATTTTTGACGGAAAATGTATTCCGTCGAAAACGGATGAATAAAATAAATGCAAAAGAAATTGATTTTGTGAAGTTTTTGACGGAAAATGGATTCCGTCGGAAAAAACGGATGAATAAAATAAATGCAAAAGAAATTGATTTTGTGAAGTTTTTCGACGGAAAATGGATTCCGTCGAAGATTTTTGACGGAAAATGAATTCCGTCGAAAATGGATGAATAAAATAAATGCAAAAGAAATTGATTTTGTGAATTTTTTCGACGGGAAATAGATACCGTCGAAGATTTTTGACGGAAAATGAATTCCGTCGAAAATGGATGAATAAAATAAATGCAAAAGAAATTGATTTTATGAAGTTTATCGACGAAAAATGGATTCCGTCGAAGATTTTTGACGAAAAATGTATTCCGTCGAAAACGGATTAATAAAATAAATGCAAAAGAAATTGATTTTATGAAGATTTTTGACGGAAAATGAATTCCGTCGGAAACGGATGAATAAAATAAAGGCAAAAGAAATTGAATGTGTGAAGTTTTTCGACGGAAAATGGATTCCGTCGAAGATTTTTGACGGAAAATGAATTCCGTCGAAAATGGATAAATAAAATAAATGCAAATGAAATTGATTTTATGAAGTTTTTCGACAAAAAATGGATTCCGTCGAAGATTTTTGACGAAAAAAGTATTCCGTCGAAAACGGATGACTAAAATAAATACAAAAGAAATTGATTTTGTGAAGTTTTTCGACGGAAAATGGATTCCGTAGAAGATTTTTGACGGAAAATGGATTTCGTCGAAGATTTTTGACGGAAAATGAATTCCATCGAAAACGGATGAATAAAATAAATGCAAAAGAAATTGATTTTGTGAAGTTTTTCGACGGAAAATGGATTCCGTCGAAGATTTTTGACGGAAAATGAATTCCGTCGAAAATGGATGAATAAAATAAATGCAAAAGAAATTGATTTTGTGAAGTCTTTCGACGGAAAATGGATTCCGTCAAAGATTTTGGACGGAAAATGAATTCCGTCGAAAATGGATGAATAAAATAAATGCAAAAGAAATTGATTTTGTGAAGTTTTTTGACGGAAAATAGATTCCGTCGAAGATTTTTGTCGGAAAATGAATTCCGTCGAAAATGGATGATTAAAATAAATGCAAAAGAAATTGATTTTATGAAGTTTTTCGACGAAAAATGGATTCCGTTGAAGATTTTTGACGAAAAATGTATTCCGTCGAAAACGGATGAATAAAATAAATGCAAAAGAAATTGATTTTGTGAAGATTTTTGACGGAAAATGAATTCCGTCGAAAATGGATGAATAAAATAAGTGCAAAAGAAATTGATTTTGTGAAGTTTTTCGACGGAAAATGGATTCCGTCGAAGATTTTGGACGGAAAATGAATTCCGTCGAAAATGGATTAATAAAATAAATGCAAAAGAAATTGATTTTGTGAAGTTTTTCGACGGAAAAAGAATTTCATCGAAAACGGATTAATAAAATAAATGCAAAAGAAATTGATTTTGTGAAGTTTTTCGACGGAAAATGGATTCCGTCGAAGATTTTTGACGGAAAATGAATTCCGTCGAAAATGGATGAAAAAAATAAATGCAAAAGAAATTGATTTTGTGAAGTCTTTCGACGGAAAATGGATTCCGTTGAAGATTTTTGACGGCAAATGAATTCCGTCGAAAATGGATGAATAAAATAAAGGCAAAAGAAATTGATTTTGTGAAGTTTTTCGCCGGAAAATGGATTTCGTCGAAGATTTTTGACGGAAAATGAATTCCGTCGAAAATGGATGAATAAAATAAATGCAAAAGAAATTGATTTTGTGAATTTTTTCGACGGGATATAGATTCCGTAGATGATTTTTGACGGAAAATGAATTCCGTCGAAAATGGATGAATAAAATAAATGTAAAAGAAATTGATTTTATGAAGTTTATCGACGAAAAAAGGATTCCGTCGAAGATTTATGACGAAAAATGTATTCCGTCGAAAACGGATTAATAAAATAAATGCAAAAGAAATTGATTTTGTGAAGATTTTTGACGGAAAATGAATTCAGTCGAAAACGGATGAATAAAATAAATGCAAAAGAAATTGATTTTGTGAAGTTTTTCGACGGAAAATGGATTCCATCGAACATTTTTGACGGAAAATGAATTCCGTCGAAAATAGATAAATAAAATAAATGCAAATGAAATTGATTTTATGAAGTTTTTCGACAAAAAATGGATTCCGTCGAAGATTTTTGATGAAAAATGTATTCCGTCGAAAACGGATGAATAAAATAAATGCAAAAGAAATTGATTTTGTGAAGTTTTTCGACGGAAAAAGAATTTCGTCGAAAACGGATTAATAAAATAAATGCAAAAGAAATTGATTTTATGAAGTTTTTCGACGGAAAATGGATTCCGTCGAAGATTTTTGACGGAAAATGAATTCTGTCAAAAATGGATGAGTAAAATAAAAGCAAAAGAAATTGATTTTGTGAAGTTTTTCGACGGAAAATGGATTCCGTCGAAGATTTTTGACGGAAAATGTTTTCCTTCGAAAATGGATGAATTAAATTAATGCAAAAGAAATTTATTTTGTGAAGTTTTTCGACAGAAAATGAATTCCGTCGAAAATGGATGAATAAAATAAATGGAAAAGAAATTGATATTGTGGAATTTTTAGATGGAAAACGGATTCCGTCGAAAATGGATGAATAAAATAAATGCAAAAGAAATTGATTTTA
>JAVKPL010009453.1:0-37585 GCA_032173675.1 Gastrolobium villosum
TTGAATTTATTAAAAAAAAAAGAGTTTTAGTTTCACTCACTGGGAAAAAATATCAGAACCAGTTGAGAAATCGGGTGAGAATTCTACGCAGTCAGGCACACTTTGATCATTAACGTTGAATCTCCCAACAGAGAAAGGTGGTCGTTCCGGTTGGCCAAGAGTTGCTGATTCGTTCTTCATCATTAAAACAACCGAAGACATGGTTGGCCTTTCATATGCATCTTCTTGAACACATAGCAATCCAATATTCAAGTATCTTAAAAATTGATCTTCAGGGCATGAATCATATAACAAGGGATCCTTTAACTCCAGCCCCTTTCCCTCATTGCACAGGTGCCACGCCTGCAGAATGATCCATCATGTTTAGCAATCAATGGTCACACATATAAAAGGTTTCGAGGCAGACACTTACATATGCTAGAAGGCTAGGGAAACTTTTAGAGTGATAAAAACCAGCATTACGCCTCCCTGTAATGATCTCAATCAATAATACTCCAAAGCCATAAACATCAGATTTTATGGAATATAAACCCTCCATAGCATACTCTGGAGCCATGTATCCGCTGAAAATTACAAGTAGAGAGCAAGTAAATATATGTATAAAGGGGAAATGTCTATGATGGGAACCAAGTGCTTACTATGTGCCAACTATTGTAGCAGTGCTAGCTTCACCTTCACTTCCGGCAAATATCCTAGCCATTCCAAAGTCTGAGATCTTTGGTGTCATGTCATGGTCCAGTAACACATTACTTGCTTTTAGGTCCCTGTGAATTATTTTAAGTCTAGAATCTTCATGAAGATAAAGAATTCCCTTTGCTATTCCACTTATTATCTCGAGGCGTTTACTCCAATCTAGCCGTGCACGTTGCTTTGAATCTATCCATAAAAATAGTAGATATGTAAATATGATATTTCCCATTGTTGTAAAAGGAATATTTATAATCACTCTACTCACTTTGCCGTGTTATGTTCCAATATGTAATTTGGTTGTTTCATTTTTTTAAGAAGGATGAAAGAGAAAACGTACCATAAAGGAGAACATCAAGGCTACCATTGGGCAGAAATTCATACACAAGAAGCTTTTCTTCTCCATCAACACAAAATCCAAGAAGCCTTACAAGATTTTTGTGTTGAAGTTTCATTATCAGGAGAACCTCGTTAATGAATTCCTCTGTGCCCTGCTCCGAGCAGTTTGAAAGCCTCTTGATTGCTACTTCTTGTCCATCACTTAGTATACCCTGCAAAATTCATTTACCCATCAACTTTTCTGTGATAAAAACTCATGAAAAAAGGGGATACATCACTAGACACTACTATTACCTTGTAAACAGGGCCAAAGCCACCTTGGCCAAGTTTATTTGAATCAGAAAAGTTTTTGGTAGCCACACAAAGAGATCCAAGATCAATATAAGGGATGTCAGATATCTTGTCATTTCTTCCTGTAAAACTCAGGTGATTAAACACTCTTTCGCCTTGCTGACCAAAGCTATGAAGATTGATTGCATGATCATCTATTCCATTCTTACCTGAACAAAACAACCAAGTGAGTAAGAGGATAAAAATAATTCAAAAATCTAAAACAAACCATCCCATAACAACTTACTTCTCTGATTCCTTTTCTTCATGAAAAAGTACAGGCAGCAACTGAAAACAATTATCGCCAAGCCTGCAGCAGTTATAATGCCTGTAATCATCCATATTTTGCTTGTACCATCTACAAAAAAGACCAATAATATTCAGCTTTGAATAATTGAGGCTAATAATATGTTTAAGACCATTGTTCATAGTTACTTCAAACACTTACTTTTTCCCTTACTGTTGCCGGTTAAAGAATCTGCAGGTTCAGATGATGCACCATCATAAAAAGGGTAAAATTCATACCTCAAATAACAGCTACGACTTAGAACTCTTGCACCGATGGAGGCATAACAACAACCTGGTATATCTCTTATGGCACTTTTCAGGCACCTACTGCATTCACTGGCTGATAAATCTATGGTGCACTGCACTAAGGCATATATTGTTTTGTCTTCATAGGGAACTTCTCCAGTAGCATACATGTTGGCTGGAAGATTAAGAGATGCTCTCTGAGTAAGATTATTCAATATCTCATTCACAGCATACTCAAATTTCTGTGGTTCTGAAGTATTCTGTACATTATCTTTGCCTATGTTCCCTGTGACATTCAATTTGCCCAAGAAATTGTTATTAGAATAACGTAATTGACAGACCTCTTCCCAAACAATTGCTTCTTCTGTTTGGGGACAGAGTTTGACAATATCTTCTATTGCTGTGGCTATGCAGTTCTTGCAAGTTTCATTTGAAACATAGTCGAGGCACATGTAGAGGCCATAAACTATATCTTGGTCAACCCCAGAAGAAGCATTATAGGATTTGGACATTGAAGCGTTGGAGGGTAGAGAAGAGAGGAGTTTGTTTAGATTGTTCTGAAAGGAACTTCCATTTGCATAGCTACTGCTTGTGGAACAAATTTCGTATGGAGGGTCAGCAAGAGCAACCTCTAAAAGGAAAGAAAGAGAACAAAAAAGAAGCAGGAAATGATAGGATTTAGAAATCATTTCTTTTCTTCTGAGTGCTTATTCAGAAGCAGAACTTAGCAGCTTTATCTCTTGTCTCAGGCTTAGTATTAAAAGATGTAACAATTTCACAGAAGCACCTATGCTGAGGTTAAGTCAAAGTGATCAAAGATAAATAAATAACTATGACCATGGCATGGTTGGAATTTGGAGCTGGATTTCAATACCATGCTTCCAGGAACACGTTTCTGCTTGTACTTATTACTAATAGTTTTTTTTTGTTCGAATATTGCGCTAAGGAAACAAAGAAATTAAGTAGCATCAGTCAGAAATGTTAAGTAAGCCGTATCCAAATTTTAGAGTTGAAAATTGAAATGAATCATCATTGTTATTATTATTATTTTGACTATAAGCTCCAATCAGAATACATATTCTCGTTTAAATCATATAATAAACAAGCAATACATGTCAGCGATAATGGTTAAAAAATTTCCAATTGAAGCAGCACGCCAGAGCAGACCTGCGGAGAAACTTCCCCAGATGCGTCAATGTTTTATTTTATTTCCCTTGTCCTTTCATATAAGAGGATGAGAATAAAATTATTTTTACTTAAAAGGGTGAATCTGGAGCAGCAATAAAATTATTATTTTTTATTGAAAGGTCACGATTTAAATAACCCCTTTACAATTACGGGAGGGTTTAATAGGAGTAGTTATCACTTAAGTCAAATTTCATTTCAACACAATAAAATAACATTGCTCCATAGCGTTAGCTTTTCCCCATGTGTATATTTGATAGTATACAAAGGCGTACTTATAGAGGTATATCTTTATTTCTCGTAGTAAAAAAAAATAAATGTAACAAGATTTATAGGGAATTTTTTTTTTAAAAAAATATTACTATTTTAATAAATAATTACGAATACATAATTGTTTCGAAACTATCTATGGATCTAGATCTATTGCACTCATCCATACCCAAATTAGGGCGTGACTATTCATGCCCAAATTAGGCGAAACTCCCAAAACATTTAAATCATCTGGTGTTGACGTGTGCCAAAAAAGTCAACTTACGAACCGTAAAACTTTGAAAAGTCATAACTTTTGACTCGGGTATCCGAATGAGGTAATTCTTTTTTTGATTTCATATAGCTTTTCAAGATCTACGCAATGACATCTCATTTGAAATGTTTTATCTCTCACAAACACAATTCAGATTTGCAATAATTGTATTATATAATGTATTACCAAAAAAGTTTAAAAAATTATTATTAATAAGAAAAGTAAAATAAAGATTTAATTTGTGATTTAAACTCAAAAATCAATTTAAAAATCTGTATTAATAAAGAAAATAATTAAATAATTATTATAAACACTTGGTAGAATATTATATAAATTTGTATATATTTTAATAATTAAATAAATAACCCTGTACACTTGTTTTTTTTCAAACACTGGGTAGACGTTTATATTTTAATATGACATTAACTCATTAAGTATCCTTGTTTATATATGAGTTAATCCACTTTGGTGCCATCTTTATAGTATCATTGTTGTAAATTTGAATTGTTTTTATGAGAGATAAAATATGTCAAATGATATGTCATTGCCTAGATCTCGAAAAGTTACGTGGAATCAAAAAAAAATTACCTTATTCGGATACCCGAGTCAAAAACTATGGCCTTATAAAGTTTTAAGGTTAAATTATTAATTTTTATGCCACGTGTCAACACCAGACGAGTTACGCCTAATTTAGGCGTGAATGTCATGGTAGTCACGCCTAACTTAGGCGTGAGTTGTCATACCTAATTTGAGCGTTAATGAGTGCAATAGATTCGTATATAGGTTCGAAACAACAACTTATTCATAATTATTTATTAAAATAGTAATATTTTATTTTTATTTTTTTTTGCCAGATTTATAGTATTAATGGATCCGTATACTGTTTACCAAAAAAAATAAAGCATCGGTATACTCTTTTTTTTTTTTTTTTTGTAATCAGGATCCGTATACTTTACTTTTTCTTGAGAAAGTCTCATCTTACAAGAGAAATGATATAAATTACTTCGGTGCAAAAATGGTGAATCCCTCCACAAAAACTGATAGGTTTCTCTCATGCATATGAAATAACACTATGATACTCCCGCCCTAGAAGATCTCACTAGGAGATTCTGAAGTATATCAACAGTTTGGAACAATCACTGATTTAAGGTTATTGAGGCGGATCGGATCTCAACAGAAAGAGGGTGGATCCGACTAAGATGGGGGAGCTCAGAGGGCTGGAAACCTATGCAGGTAATCCTATAAATAAGAGCTCAAACATCTCAGGTACTCACTTCTCGATTACTTAGCTTATCCCACTCACAGAGCACACACCACTCCTTGGTTGTAAAGCCTATTGCTTGTGCGCAGTGATTGGGACCTCGACATTAAGCCTAGTATACAATTGATAAATACTATCTCTGAGCGCATACCATTCGGTATAGCAATACGGTCTATCTCGGACCTAACAGTTTCTGTACCCAAAAAAAATTATTGTTTTTTGGTTTCCCAATTCTTTGGCCGACAGCCGAAGATTAATCATTTCGAGATGGGAGATCACATTAAATGGGTAAACCTCTCCCAACAAAGCCTTATACATGCACACGGCCAAGGATCGAACCCCTGTGAAAAAATTATTGTTTTAATAACAGAATCCAAGCCTAGTTTGATAGCACAATTTATTCCTATTCCTAGAAAAAGAATTGCTTTTAATAACACAATCCAAGCCTATTTATTTACTTTTGATATAATTAAAACTTGACATTGGATATGTATAAAATCATCAAATCACAAGATATTATAACAAAAATTTCATATTTAAAAATATCAATGATACAAAATATTAATAAAATTTTATCTTATTAAAATACTAATATATAAATTACAATTCACTTTTTTTTTTTTGGTAAGTACAATTCACTTTTTTATCACAATATTATTATCTTAATGCTAAATAAATAAATAAATATATACATATATATCACACGAGTCAATTTATTTTTGCATGATATGAAATTATTTTTGTCAGATGAATTATGCCAAATGTGCTAAAAAATAATATGATACCTTGATGAACATATAGGAGAATGCCTTGTTTATGAGTTTGTGTCTTGGAATGTATTACAACCCACATAATGGTAAATGACTAAGGATATTCTCACTATCAAAAATTTTTACTATTAATTTACTACCTATCTAATTACCATTCGATCAAAAAAGAGGGAGAATGCTAGAAAATTTTGAAGAGAGAGAAATTATTAATCCAATGATGATTAGATAGGTAATAAGTTGGTAGTAAAAAATTTTGGTAGTGAAAATATACTTTCTCATGGTAAATAATGAAATGAAATGTGTTGTAGTGCTTTTGTAACCTTCTATAGCGGTTCTGAAAAAACATATACTAATAAATATGTAAATATAATTGTGATTAGTTAATTATGTGATTAATATGATAATCAGTAGTTTATATAAAAAAAAAATATGATAATCAGTATAAAAAGTATAATTCATGCAACCAAGTCAATTAGAATCCAAATCTATTTATTAGAAATGTTTGTGAGTCAAAGTTTAAATATGTCCAAATTTAGGGGTCAAATAGCAATTAAGCAAAACTTAACCTAAACTTAATTTTGATGATATAATTAAATAGTTTAACAAATTTTATGAATTTAAAATGATTTTAATTTAATTTAATTATGATTAGATTTTAAAATTTAAATAGGTTAAAGTTTGCGAAAAACCAACCAATAAGAAAGAAATCAATGTCAATATTTTGACTTCATAAGTTAAAATTTAATATTGATTTTATAAGTTAAAAGTTAATGTTTTGAGTACTTTAATGGCTCATTTGTATGGGTTTTTTTTAGAAAAAAAATATTTTTCAATTTAAGTTCGTTTGGATGTCTATTTAAAAAACAAAAACAGAAGTCACCAAAAATTAAAAATCTGCTTTTTTTAAAAGCTTAAAATTTTAATTTCTAAAAAAATAGAAATAAAAAATAAAGTATTTTTCTTTAAAAACTTATATTTTTATAAAAATACAAACAATTTTAATTTTTGTAAAAAGATAAGAGAAAAAATTATTTTTTTTAAGAAGGTGAAAGAAACCGACACTATGACACCTACACATAAGCCAAATTGGTCATCCCTCTTCTCCCTCTCCCACGACCTGTTCTGCTCCCTCAAGCTGACCGTGACTCCATTGTTGCATTGTGAAGCTTTGTGCATGAATTTCTAACCACTTTTAGGTTAGACACTTAACACAAAAAAGAAAGCTTAGTGTCTTGTGATCATAAACTAGATCTTGGGTCATCTTGAGAGGCTGCATTTTGTGAGATCTTCCCTCCCATAGGCAGCGAACTACGTACTAGAAATGAGGCAAGAATGGACTGTTTTATTAGTTTAAAGGTTGGAGAATCATCTTGAGCCTGTGGAGAAGTCTTTGGAGGTAAGAAGATTCACTTTAGATGGATGCATTCCAAGTTTTAAAATTGGGTTTTCTTGCTATTTTTGGACTGAATGTTGATGGTTTTTATCATGATGTTTTGATATGTTTGTTGATGGATATTGGTTGTTGGATGCTTGGGAGTTGAATGTAATTAAAAGAATTGAAAGAAATGCATGAAGGATTGTTGAAAATCCAAGGAACCTATTCAGCCATATAGAGAAGAACTGTGTAGACCAAGTGTTTGATTATTTGGGTATGTGAAGTCATAATTTTTAGATGAATTAATGATGAAAGATTAGATAGATAATTAGTTGAAGCTGCAAAGTTCATGGTTTTTCGTAATACCCTATGAATTCGGCCATGAAGGAACAAAAACATGAGGAAGTGTTTTCAATGAAATTAGATGATGTTTTATACTCCTAATATGTGAAGATGTTTAATGTAATATGAATAAGTTATGTGCAAGTTTTAAAGAAAATTCATGAACCTTGGTTATGTGCATTTCGGCCTTCACATGATTTCGGCGTTGGAGATGTGTTTTGGTTGATTTGTTTTGTGTTTGATACGTCATGTATATGATGGAGTTGGATAGATCATGAAATAATTATTTGAAAGCATGACCAGTCTTTCCCCTAGAGTATTCCCTTCCCCAGACACTCACGAAGTGGGTATTTGAACTGGGTCGGCCCTTTATGAAATATGTCATTGAGGCATTAAATGGCCATTTAGGCCAAGTGTAGGGAAAATTTTGTGGAAAGTTAACTTGTGTAATCTTGATGACGGAAAATGATCATGATGTTAAGTAACGCAAGATGGATTCATTAGTTGCCAACAAAAAGCTTGAAAGGTTGATGAATCAAATGTGTTATGTTTATGCCATGATAGGATAAATGGCTTGGAAGCTTTGTTAAATTGTAATGAATGCTTGGAAATTGTCTTGAGTATGTTTAAGTAAGTTTGAGGTGGACCAACCTTATTTTGAATAAAGTTTCTTTGATGAATCCCTTTGGTCATGTATTCGACCATTATGGGGTTTAATTGGTTGGAATCATGTTAGATGTTGGTGTATGTTTTGTAGGCCATTTTGGTGAGATAATAAGCCTTGGCAAAGGGTTAAATACCTACCTTGAATTAGTGATTTAGACTAACTAGGTTTTTGCTTTGGGTCCATTCTTTAATGTGTGGATTAATTAGTATGACTTCTGTCTTTGGCATGTGTTGGCATGAATTAACTTATCTAATTTGATAAGAAAGTATTTGGTATGAAAGCATTGTTAGAACCAACTTAACCATAATTTGTACAAGCTTGTGAGTAGGTCAAGTGTTAGGCCTTTGATACAGAAGGAAACTCAAGAGTTTTAGCATTTAAAGTGCAATAAAGAGATTTATTAGTTGCTAGTAACTCTTTGGAGCATAACTCTTGGAAGTTGGGTTTAGATATTATTATTTCTATTTCCTAAGCAACACAATTCTTGGGAGCATGACTCTTGGGAGTTGTGTTTAGTTATTTTTATTTATATTTCCTAAGCAACACAACTCTTGGAGTTATATGTCTCTTTCTATTCTTATGCTTTTAGTTATTCTATAAATATAGGAAATTTTGTAATGCAAATGGCAGATTGGATGAATGAAAAAAAGTGTGTTGCAAGTGCTTAAACTTGTCTTGAATCTTGTTATCTTTATCTAACCTTGGGTTAGTGGTGAGGCAAGTGGGTTCTTTATCAGTTGGGAGGGTGGCTTAGCCTTTAATCTCAATTGTGGTGGACTCTTATCTATCCCGTTTATTTTTACAGAGTGTATTTTCCCCTTTTCTCATACCCATCACGTATCAACTTGGTATCAAGAGCACCGGTTCACATGGAAGACGAAGGTCCAAGGTACAGAACTCGTGAGCAAAATCAGAATATGAGGCTTGACCAACAACTTGCAAATCTTGAAAATCAGATTGAAGAAATATGTCAAACTCTTGCTAATCTTGTCCAAGGAAATCATCATGGACGTAGGAGACATTCCAGAAGCACTCATAGCCCCTCTAGTCATGATTCTTCTGCTAGTGACTCAAGTGCTTCTTCAAATGAGTCAACACTTCATGATAGAAGAAGGAGAAAATTCCAAGATGACTCTAGAGAAGTGAAAATCGAACCGCCAGAATTTGATGGCAGCTTGAATCCCGATATTTATTTGGAATGGGTTCGTTCTATTGAGCGAATTTTTAAAGCTAAAGACTTTGATGATGAGAAGTGCTTCAAAATTGCAAGCATCAAACTCAAAAAGTATGCATCAATATGGTTTGAGAATTTGAAGATGGAGAGGAACCGAGAAGGCAAGAGAAGGCTCAAATCTTGGGCTAAACTGAAGAGGCTGATGGATAAAAGATTTCTTCCTGCCAGTTACAAACAAGACTTGTATCTCAAAATTGCTTCTCTCAAACAAGAAGATCTTAGTGTTGAAGAGTATATTAGGGAGTATGAGCAACTCCTTATGACTAGTGGCCTTCAAGAAGTTCAGGAACAAAAAATTGCTCGTTTTATTGGTGGGTTAAATACTAATATTGCTGAGAAGGTGGAACTACAACCTTTTTGGACTTTTGAAGATGTGTGCAAGTTAGCCATTAAAGTGGAGAAACATTCAAAATCAAACAAGGCGACCAACAAGCCATCAAGTTTCTTTAAGAATTACTATTCCAAGGATGACTCCTCTTCATCACAAATTATTAAGGAGAAGGTCGAGGAAGCTCCGAAAGAATTTAAAAAGAAGTTTGATGAAAAGAAATGTTTTAGATGCCAAGGCTATGACCATTTTGAAGCTGATTGTCCTAATAGGCGGGTTATGAAATTTAAAGAAATTGAGCATGAATATGAACAAGGTCCAGTTTGGGATGCTGAACATGATGAAATCCCGGATGAAGAAATTATCTTAGTTTGGGATGCTGAACATGATGAGATCCAGGATGAAGAAATTATCTTAGGAGCAGACCAAGGGGAGCATCTGCTTATGTTACGAAGAGTCCTCCATACTACAAAAGCAACTAAAGGGAAAAGCCAAAGAGAAAGTATGAATACTTGTTATGTTCCAGCTTTACCCATTCCTAAAAAGGATGGTACTATGCGTATGTGTGTTGATAGTAGGGCCATAAACAACATCACCATCAAGTATAGAATGAAGGAAGGAGATAAGTGGAAGACTGCATTTAAGACTAAAGGAGGGTTATATGAATGGAGAGTCATGCCCTTTGGGCTTTCTAATGCTCCAAGCACCTTTATGAGACTTATGAATGAAATTCTTCGTCCTTCCATTGAGAATTTTGTTGTGGTATGTTTTGATGATATCTTTGTTTATTCCAAGAGTAATGAAGACCATGAGGATTTGAGGACAAATCCCAATCAGGAAGGGGAGGATGATACAGAAGGAAACTCAAGAGTTTTAGCATTTAAAGTGCAATAAAGAGATTTATTAGTTGCTAGTAACTCTTTGGAGCATAACTCTTGGAAGTTGGGTTTAGATATTATTATTTCTATTTCCTAAGCAACACAATTCTTGGGAGCATGACTCTTGGGAGTTGTGTTTAGTTATTTTTATTTATATTTCCTAAGCAACACAACTCTTGGAGTTATATGTCTCTTTCTATTCTTATGCTTTTAGTTATTCTATAAATATAGGAAATTTTGTAATGCAAATGGCAGATTGGATGAATGAAAAAAAGTGTGTTGCAAGTGCTTAAACTTGTCTTGAATCTTGTTATCTTTATCTAACCTTGGGTTAGTGGTGAGGCAAGTGGGTTCTTTATCAGTTGGGAGGGTGGCTTAGCCTTTAATCTCAATTGTGGTGGACTCTTATCTATCCCGTTTATTTTTACAGAGTGTATTTTCCCCTTTTCTCATACCCATCACGTATCAGCCTTGATGCTTACCACTTGTAAAAGAACCTTAATTTGTATTCATTATTGTTGGATGGTGAAGTAGGTTGGAGGCAAGCGACCTAGTGCCTGAGATCAGTTTCTCGTAATTTTGGAGTAATTGCTTGGAAGTCAAGTAAGTCTTGGATTTGAGCTACGAGAGGCAAGCTCCCGGTTTAAGAGGATTCTCCTCTTTGTTTGTTCCACCAGGGTTCAATAAGATCATGGTTTGGATATTTGTATGTCTGTATATCTATTTATGTTAGAATGTAGTATAGTTTCATTCATGTAAGTTATGATATGATATGATACGTTCTGCTCTGATATGATCTGCTATGTTATGATTCAGTATAATATGATATATCTGTTTTAGTTCTTGGCCAATGAACATATCTGTTATATACCATGAGTGCATCCGATCCTCGATTGGCTCTAGTTTACTCCATAAGAACTTATGTTCTAGGAGATATCTGTTATTTACCATAAGTGCATTCAGTCCTCGGTTGGCTCTGGTTGCTCCGTAAGAACTTATATTCTAGGAGTTTCAGTTTGGACTATCGAAGTAGAGATTTTAACTACTGGATGTCGTATTTTAGTTATGTTTATATGATGTTTGCTATGCTATGTATCTGACCTTTCATGTAAAAAGTAAACTCATGGGTAGAGACTAATCCATAAACCCTGAGTTTACTGAGATAATTTTATTTCACCCAATTTGGGGATATGTTTCAGGTACTTCGGTAGCAGCTAGAGAGCCCACACGGGACAAGGAACTTGTATAGCCTGGCTAGTAGACAGGCAGGAGTAATTAGTTATATATATATATATATATATATATATATATATATATATATATATATATTCATTAGTTATATATATATTGGATGATTCTACATGTACATTCTTTTGTAGCATGACGAGTGATCATGCCTATGTATAGTCTGGTTTCTGTATCTAAAATATGTCTGTATATGTTTTGAGATATATTTGTATATGAGGTATTTAAGTTATCTATTCCGATTCTGTATGTATAAGTATGTAGAATTGGCATGGAGCCAAATTCTATCTGAATCCATGGATAAATTCTAGGTTGTTAGTATAAATTATTATTTGTCTAGACTTTTTTGATTTGCAGGAATTGAATTAAGATGTGGAATTTTTCCACATCTTAATTATGATTAGAATAGTACGAGTTATCATATTCGGATAGTCATTGACCCGTTAATTATGGTCTTTGGTTTAATAAGAAAAAGTTATGTGCAGGTATGAGACTGTACAGTTTAAGTTAATGTGATAAATAGTTAATGTGATAAATAATTATGCATGACAATACGTATAAGTCACATATTTACAGAGTGTAACGGTGATACTTTTATGTAAGTCTTCTGCTTAAGCATTTAGTTATGCTACGTTTCTGTACCATATGCAACATGTTAACTAACTGGAATGTGGGATTATAGAATTAAAAAACAAAAACAAAAAATTTCTCAATTTGTATAATTTTTGTTTCTTTGCGTGGAATAGGAAAACAAATCAATTTTATCAAACACCATTCCTAGCAAAAGATTTTCTTTTTTGTGGATCTGATTTCTGATGATGGCCGACTACAACCAACATCTTCCCTCTTTTCTCTCTCTCTCTCATTATTGTAAATTCGTGTTTTTACCCCCAAATTGTTGGGATGGTGGAATCGGATTATATGCTTGCTGACTTGAGAGGAGAGCGATCTCATGTGCGATTCAGATCGCTTTGAAGAGAAAAAAAATCGTAGAATTATTCCACGCGATTTTAATAACAATAGTACCTGATGAATATAAATTAGGGTAAAAACATAAGCCCATTAGATCATGATAGTATAATTAATCGAGTGCCTATGGGATGTTACATCATTCATGATGTTTCTCTTTAATTTTATTCCAAATTAAATCAAAAATTAATTTTAATCAATTAAAATTGATCTTAAAAAAAATTATATAAATTTACTTCATGTATATTTTTTTTTCATTAAATGGATATCTTTAAATTCAATGCTTGCTAATATGTTATATTAATATTTTTTAAGCAATTAATGGCTAGTCCTCTTAAATTGTTAATTACATGTTTGTTGTCATAAATTGCGAAAATCATGTTACCTGATGACTAAACATTTAAGTGCCTAGGAAGGCGTGTATTTCACATCTTCATTCAGGTACATGATTAACACTTAATACCTTGGTCACAAAGGAGTTTAGTAAAGTGCTCACTAGATTATATTAAGGACATTTTCGAATTGTCATTCTAATACATAAGAGTATCTCACTTAACAATTGAAGAATTTTTCTCACTTAGTAGTTCACTAATTTGACTCATTCATAAAATCAATTGCTATAATATTTTTTGAGGCCTTCAATATTGCGGAAGCAGGACAACTGCTATATTGGTAAGGCAGTCACAAAACAGTTCAATGTTGTAGTGAGTAGTAATACCTTAGAGATCTGCTTATATTGGGGTGGAAAAAGGACAATAGCTATTCCATTTAGATCAGTGTATGGTTTTCTTATTTACATCATCTATATCTGTGGATTCTGGTAGGTTGTGCTTCTCTGTGAACTCTTAATCTCATGCTACCATCTTGATGTTTATCATCTAATGTGTAAAGCTCTCGTATCATAATCAAGCAAGCAGACTTTCCACCTCCCTTGTGCTAAAAGCCTTTGAACATTTTGCTGAATAGTAATATCTTGTATTTGAACCTTTAGAAATATGATGGTGTCCAATTTAGGTTTCATTTGAAAGACCTGCTGCTTATGAATGTAAAATGCTGTTACCAATTTGCAAAAAAGCCAGGAAGGTGGAATTGTGAATAGTGCTAATGCTATGTTCCCTAGAGATGGTGTTGGCGCTGGAGGTAGCCCATTCACAGTACCATTGAAGATAGGAGCTGCAGCACATGATGTTAGACAAGATTGAAGAGAGAGGCCTCCAACTAGACAATGTTAATAATATTCAATTAGAAACACCAATAATGTCCTAGTCTTAACTCCAGAGATCAAGATGATCTAGATTTTTAATACCAATAAACATAAAGTATTTATGCAATCAAAATTGGGATTAAACAGAATTTACTCACATTCACAGTAAATTGCAGAAGGGGCAGAGACTTTGCAAGCACTGGGAAGAGTGGTAGCCTTGGTGACATTCAAGACCACACCGAACTGAGCACTGCTCTTGAAGGCTTCACAGAGGCAAGATTGAACAGTCTTGAGTACAGACTTCAAGCCAGAACAGCAGTTACCCTCAGGTTTGGTTGTGGTGCTACCATTGGTAACATAGGACAAGTAATCAGCCATGCTCAAGACCAGGGCATGATGGGACGAAACACAGTGAGCTACATCAACGGCCCAGATGGCTAGAACACAGAGAATGAGTGAGAATTTTAATGCCATTTCTGCAGAAAGAGAAAAGAGAATGAGAAAAGTGAGGGTTGCAAGATTGAAGAGGAATATGTCAGAATTGGAATGTGAAAGGGTCCTGGAGCTTGATTAGCTTTATATATTTACTAGACGTGTAAATGAACGTGAAAATCTAAGCATTGGAAAATGAGAAGCAACAAAAAGCATTAGCACATTGCATGATATGAGCTGGATTTCTTGCTTGTCACTGAGATTTATCCCAAAGAGAACATAAATGAATCTTGTGTTAATCAATTATAAATGACTTTTTAACCAAATATATAACTTCTTGAAATGAAATAACTTAATGGAGAAACAAATGTCCTTAAATTAGGGAATCCACACAAGAATGGAAGGATGGTCACCTACCACATCACAGAAAGAAAAAAACAACGTCTATGTTGATGAGAACACGGACCAATGATTCATTGGCCATCACAAACTACCAAAAAACCAGATGCAAGGTTGGTTTTTGTCATAAATGAATAGAAATGGAAACCATACAACCAGATATAGTACAGTCCAAATGAGGGGAAATCCAAGAAAAAAGCAGAAAGTAAAAGGAAAAAAATAAAAACCATTTAATGCATGGAAGATAACTTGAAGCAGATTGCAATGTTTTTTCAAATAACAAACAGAAGAATTTGGTTTACATAGCCTAATACTTAGGAGCAAGAACCAAGAAATAATAGCATATAAGCACAGGTTTATTGTCCAGCTAAAATTTAAAAGGTACATTAGAAAAAAGAAGACTCAGGAAATGAAGAGAGTGACCTGTGTAAGATTAAGAGATGTAGAAGCCCCTCCATAGTAGTTATTTCTATCCATTTGCAACACCTGATTCAAGTGGATAGGAATAAAAGGAATAAGACCACATGGTCATGGACAAGAAGCACCAAAACTAAGACATTTATTGACGTATGCATACAACATTCTATGTCACTAGGCATCTTGAAATAGACAAACACAAATGTCCTTTTAGTAATAGTTTTAGCAATATGGTTGTCAGAACAAATAATGAGTAAAATGCATTTTCATCAAAATATAAAGAGAAAACTACTTAGCGGTCAAAGTTAACTATTTGTCCATATAAACATTGTGACAGAGCAATATCAATAAAGGAAGAAAGGCAAGAAGAAGGGGGAGAAGAGAATTTGGTTCTTTTTTTACTAACTTCCAATAGAAAAAATGATGAAATTGCAGTTGAAAATTTTCTGATCAGTGATTGCCTAAGTAACAGAGATTTGAGATATTCTCTAAAAACATTTTTGGTTTAACAGTTACAATTAGTTTTGCGGACGGCCATGTGTTGTATTAAATGAGGAAAAAACTATTTAACATTTGGACAAAACAGGTGGTGCAAATATATCTTGTTTGAGTTTGTTTTTCAATTATTTGAGTAGTGTTAACTTTCAAGGTTGAGAAATTGAACATGACCTATTAATCAGATAATTAATGCTCACATGGGTTCAAGTTCATGATTAAGTTGTTTTAATATGCAAAACAATTGTCCTAAGTAAGCATAACATATGTGAGAGTGTAAGTCATTAGAGGAATAAATATGTTATATTCGAAATTTGTAATTACTGATAAGCATCCTATTAAATATGTTGTAGACTTGCTCTTTACAACTGCACTTTTTATCATGTTCCCGAAATTTATGTCAGGCGTGCTACTGGAAAATCAAATATCCACCAAAAAGATACAGCTGACCCTCAGTTAAGGGATATACATATAAATTAATGCTCTCTACAACTGCACTTTTTATCACGTTCCCTAAATTTATTTTCGAGAAATGTGTAATTATATATATATATATATATTAGGGTTGTAAATGAGCTAGGCCGGCTTACAGAGACGTACGACCTAGTTATATTAGGTCAAACTTGACCTATTACAAATAGTGATATAGAATAGGTCTAGACTTTAAAAAAACTATTTAGAAAACATAGCATAGGCTTTTTTGTACGCCTATAAGCTTACAGGCCAACCTATATCATATTAGTTATTTTAAATAAAATAAATAAAATTATTATTTAATAATATTGAATAATAAAGTAATATTATTTTAATTATTCTTTTAATTGTTGAATGTTTAATAGGCTTTAATTGTTGAAACTTGAATGTTTAATAAGCTTAAACAGGCTAACAAATCAAGGCTAAAGCTTTAATTTTTTAAATATAGGTTAGGCCATACTTATAATCCGAGCCCTACACAGGCTAACAGGTCAGGTCGGATACAATTTTTTTTTACATAGGTCTGGCCTCTTTAAGTTAAAGTCTAGTAACCTAGCCTATTTACACCCTTAATATATATAGATCAATTTTAAATTACAATTATTAAGGGGTATAGCTACATTGTTCACAAAATTGATAAATTTGTTTTCACTTATGAATGATACAAAAAAGCAACTTAATTATATCCAAAAACAAATATGCTTATAAAATGATTGAGAAAAGTCCTAATTGAAAATTGACTAACCTTTAGACCCTTAGCTTAGCTACCTGGGTAAGATATAAGCTAGATATAAGAAAACAATGATAACTGGGTAGTTAGCCTAGATCACATTCTGTATCGGATGGTTTTGGTGTGAATGGGGTATATCATCCAAGAGATTCAGAAAAAAGATAACTGAGAGAGGGAGATGCATGAGACATAAAATAAGGGAAAAATTACTCTTATGCTATATGTGATAACTTTCTCTCCTACACATCCTTAGATAACTGTGCCGCATTTTTTTTTTCCAGATGGTGGAGCCTATAAATTTGTCTCTATGACATGAGATAACTTATCTCTTTTAACATGATATTAATAAAACCCTAAAATAAATCAGTATTTTCTTTATGGACTAATCAATCAGACAAGCATAATAATTACTTCGGTGCAAAAATGGTGTATCCCTCCACAGAAACTGATAGGTTTCCGTACCAAAGAATATATTTTGTTTTAATCTAATTACATGACAGTGGTATGATCTTATATAAGAAAAAAAAATCTGATTTATATCATCACTTTTATTTAGAAAATGATAATGTCATTTTATAAAAGAAAAAACAAATAATTTCTGACTAGTGAATCCATGCATAAATTATAATAAAAAAGTATGTTTGCGCAGTGTTTTTTAAATAATATTTTCCTTTCATAACATGGCGCTATCATATTATGAAGAAAATGATTGCGTTATAAATTCAAATGAATAACTCTTTAATATGAAAAAAAAATAATAAAAATGAGTATTTATTTATTTTATTTTTTATTTTTTGTTGGAGGAGGGAGGTCAGATTTATTTTAGTGAAAAATGGTTTTTTTATTCTTCTTTTTTTGGTGTAACTTGTTCTCAGTGAATAGTAAGGGCCCACTCTTATTCTAATTAGCTTACCAGTTCGGTTGTAGAGTGCATAGTTGCAAGTTGCCAGATGTTCTTGCTTATTCATTTCCCAGTCATCACTCATGGCATTCGCGTGGTCTTGAGATTCGTCAGTTTTCGGGTTCAGCACAGGTGATTTTCTCATCAATTCTAATACCATGATAATCCTTATCTAGCATTAACAAACTTGTAACATTTTGCCGTCCATTCTTTTCACCCCCAACTGTTTGATAAAATGTCTCTTAAAATATACAATACGGAATATGGTTAATATCTTTTCTATTTAAGGAATTCTGAATTTTAAGCTAGGTCTCCAAAGAGTCCAGGAACAGAATTGCCTAAATTCAAATGTTGTTGCCCCAATTTTCTGAAATTGCCTTTATTTGTATCCGAAGATGTAAACGTACTTGAGGATATATTATAATTTAATATCATATATTTCCAAACCGTGGAAGATTCATTCAAAAAGTTTATCACATGGTTAAATTCCATGTTCCATAATTATTATATAACAACAGATCATAATACAGCATAGACTGACACCCTTGAATTAACGAGGAAAGAAATTAGTCAGAGAAATTCCGTTGATGGAATCACAGATATTATCCAATTCCTTGTTGGTCGTCGAGTTGTCCTCTTTTCTACTACGCTTAAAATATGCTGGTTCATGAGGTGATGGCAAGTTGATTGAAGGGCTGTTGAGGTAGAAAACAATTCTTGCCATTGTAGGTCTATCATTTGGATCTTCTTGAACACATAACAAACCAATGTGGATGCATTTGATGACTTCTTCTTGTGAATAAGGTCCTTCTATATTATGATCCACTAGTTCTAGTGGGTTTTGCTCTGTCCATTTTGTCCAAGCCTACAATCTCCATTTGTGAACTAATCAAATTCATTCTCTCAACTCGATTGTTTCTACTTTCGAAAAGAAAAATCTAAGAAATTTTGTACTCACGTGTCTCCGGATGTCATCAACACATTCCGGTTCAGAAGAACAGCCTTTCCTCTTCCCATTAATTATCTCTAGAACCATGACTCCGAAACTAAAAACATCGGATTTCACAGAAAAATGTCCGTGCATTGCATATTCTGGAGACATATAACCACTGTGTATAAAACATGTTTGTTTAGTGAGCGACAATGACAATGATTGCCAGGTAAAACAGCACATATGAGAATGTGAAGAAAAGTAGGAAAGAGAAACTTACTATGTCCCTACAATTCTGCCCGTACTGTCCTCAATTTGATCTGCAGCAACAATTCTAGCCATACCAAAATCTGATATTTTTGGATTCATGTTACTATCTAACAAAATATTACTAGGTTTCAAATCACGATGTATTATTTTGAGGCAAGAATCCTCATGAAGATACAGAATTCCTCGAGCAACTCCTATGATGATCTTATGACGTTCAGACCAAGATAATATTCCTCGCTTCCGGGTATCTACAAAATAAGTCAAGTTATTCCTAATGGTCGTTTATTCAGTTCAAATCAGGATGGATTTATAAAAAGTCATTCATTTTTTGCTTAATGTCTAATATAGTTTACTTTAGAAGGACTATACCAAATAAAAAATAATCAAGGCTCTTGTTTGACATGTACTCATAAATGAGTATCTTCTCTTCACCTTCCAAGCAAAATCCTAGTAACCTCACTAGATTTCTGTGTTGAAGCTGGGCTATAACTTGAACCTCATTTTTAAACTCTACTGCACCTTGCCCGGACCTTCCTGTAAGCCTCTTCACAGCTATTTCTTGTCCATCTGGAAGAATACCCTGAAAAATATATTGAAGTAGTTAATATGGTAAATAAGTAGAAAGCAGGTGATACTCTCTTTTAGTATGGTACTAGTTAACATATTTACCTTATAGACTTCTCCAAATCCGCCTTTGCCTATCCAGTTTTCTTTAGCAAATCTGTTAGTTGCAGCTTCAATTTTGGCTAATTCAAATTGCAAGGACTCCAAAGCGGTAATGTCATTACCAACTGCAGCAAACAAATTTGAATTCTTTTAAGTTATTTGGCCAAAGGAAATGCTTCATTGAGGTTGCAAAAAAAAAAAAAAAAGTGCAACTTTTTCCGCATTACAGCTTTCTTTGAGAATATCATGTTGATTCTTTCTTCCTTTTCTATATAAAAAGCAGCAGAAGCCCAAAGCTAAAAGCACCAGTGAAACAACAATTGGAACAACGATCACAATTATTGTTATTGTCTTCTGTTTTCCTTTTCCTGCATGAATATCAGTGCCCTGTGTCATTTCTACTTTTCAGCAAGAAGTATTAGACAATAATTATGCAGCTAAACAATAGATTTCTCTCAACTAGTAGACAATTTATCTTAACGGTAACATGCACAATGAATATAGACAACACGTATGATCTCTCTCATAGGTTGTGAATTCTTTTTCCACCCTCCTTACTTTCATTCTAAAAAAGTCAAAGATTACCTTCTATTCTTGCAGAAGATATATCTTTTGCCAGATAATAGTCATGGGTTGATAGTAACATATGGTATGGGAATAACTTTATCAAAATAATCTCATTTGACATTATACTGTTCTTCCAAAACCACTGGTGCGTGCTATCTCTCATTGTGTAAGAAATGGTAATGAAGTTAAGAAAAATTAAAAGAGGGATAATCATAGTTATGAAACCTGGTGGAGCCAAAGGGTGTGGCGGAGGCATCCAAGAACCTATCTTGTGTGCCTTGTGGAATGGATATAATTCGTATCTAACACCACAACTGGGATATATTATATTTCCTCCAGATTTTCCTCTGCAGCAACTGGTTGGAATTTCTGCTATGGCATCGCTAAGACACCAGCTGCAATTCTCCCTGGATAGGTATAGGACGCACCAAGCGTAGCCATATACCTTTTGGTTGTCTGAGATGTTCACTGACATGTCAGCCAGTTTATTAGAAGCATTTGCTGCCACAGTTCTCAAGTCGTTCATCATATCCCACAGAATATTGTTGAAACGCCCAACCTCACCCACATAATCCTGATCGTTCATAAAGGTCATTTTAGGACTCTCCTCTACGGTGGAGAAGAAAAGACGATCAGAGTAGCGGACAAAGCACACTTGGTACCAAACTATGGCTTCTTTTGCCATCGTGCAGAGTGATAATATGAGTTTGGCTGCTTCTATCACGCACTCTTGGCAGCTTTTTGGGTTAATGTCTTCTGTACAAAGGAAGAAACCATGGACAGTGTCAACAGTGTTTTTGCTAGCAACTGTGGCGTTGTAGGATCTGGCATTGCTAGTGGCATTGGAGGAGAGCCAGTCCAGTAGTGTTTTGATGTTGGAACGGTAATAGCTAAGGGCAGCAAAAGTGGTGTTACTTGTGCAGTTATAGTAAGCTTTGGGACCTTGATGGATAGCAGCTTGGATGATGGGAGAGGCAGAGCAAAGAACAGAGAAGGAAAACAAAGTTAGAAGTAGAAGGAACAAATGGAAGGAACCCATGCTTGGAAAGGGGAACCAGTAGCTCAGACAACGTGCAAACAAAGCATAACGATGTGGGTTTGCAGAATATATCTTGTTTCTTTATAATCTTTAAGGTTAGTGTTTGAACGTTAATTAGTCATTACAAAGTAATTATCATGCTTATTTAAAAAAAAAAAAAATAGATATGATGATGATTAGCCCAACGCACTAGTACTTATTTTCCTCCCTTAATTAATTCCTAAGCTCAACCTTTTTTTTGATACGCATGTTGTTACGTCCACTGAATCATTTTATATCAAGACCGACTTCAGGTATCCATTATGAATAATATTATAGCAATTATGACAAGTAACAACCCACTTAAAACAATCCTTGCTACTTTTATTCGACATTCCCACCGGAGTAGGAATGTAAAACGAACAAGGGATCTTTGGTTCAGTTGGTGAAGGTAAGAGTTTACATATCTATAATTGGATGTTAGAATTAGGTTTGTAATTTGTATAAAAATTTGTTTAATAAAAAAGCCTAGGTTACAATTCAAAAGTTTGACTTCAAAGCCTCTTAGGTTGACCTAATATACTATTTTTTTTTTTTATACTACTCATATTAGTCCTCTCTTACTCTCTTCTCAACCAATTTCATTCATTTAATTGGTTAAATAGATTTTTTGAATGATTTTGTTCTATATCATGCTATTTCGATATACAAAAAATTTATAAATTTTTGTGGAATCATTGTTAGAGTTGTTGATCATATATTCTGTTTGGATAAATTTTTGTTGTCTTATTTTTTCTTTTAACAAGCCAAATCAAACTTTTATATTTTGTAAATAAGTCAGGGCAAAGGCCGACAATTCATAGCAAGTAACAGGTTAGACCAGACTATTTAATCTTTTAAGACCAATACCCGGCCCACCTCAGCCACTTAACACCACTACACCGGAGCTTACTTATCCGTACAAAAAACTATCATTATTATATTTAATGGAATACTAATTAATTTATACTCGTGTGTCAAAATTAAATATTTACAGTTATTAATTATTTAGTATATATTTAATTATTTAATTTCATTTTAAGAACATTTTATAGTTAAACAATTTTAAAAATAATTTTGAAGAGAGAGATGTATAATGGTGATTATGTAATAGTGAAAAAAATTAATATAAAGTTACTAATATTTACAATATAATAATATATAATTTGTTTTTATTTTATTTATATGTAGCAATATTCAGATGCACTTTTTTACCTTTAAATGCATAACTTAAACGGAATTTATTATATTTTTTTATTTTTTGTATGTATTTTTTTATTATAGTTATTTTGACATGTTAATTAAATTCTTTAAGGAAATGAAAGATATTTATAATAATTTTTTCATATTTAAATACATTTTCTTAATTTTTCTTTAAACACATTACAAACTAATCAAAATCCTTATTTATTAATTATGTTTTATGTAATATGTATAAATTTTTTAAACTGTCTTATGTTAATATTATTAGTATAAAAAATTAAAAATATATCATGAACAAAATATACATAAATTAAATAATTTTATTTAAATAATTTTTTAATAGAGGACTTTTGGGAAAGT
This sequence comes from Gastrolobium villosum, assembly GCA_032173675.1. NCBI lineage: Eukaryota > Viridiplantae > Streptophyta > Magnoliopsida > Fabales > Fabaceae > Gastrolobium > Gastrolobium villosum. The sequence continues at coordinate 22,774 of JAVKPL010009453.1, forward strand.
CTAGAGTCTATTTATTAAAAGAGAAAAATAGAACTTTACACACACACACACACACACAGAGAGAGAGAGAGAGAGAGATAATGGGACAATGTATAAAAAAATGATAATGGGACATAGTGCGATTTAAAATATCTCCTTACTTGTCTAAATCAACGAAACATTGTATCTGGCTTGCAATTTGTTATAGTTTTTTTTTTCATTATTTTATGAATGGTTGTTTTGTGTAAATAGTAGGTTGTTTGTGAGTAGTTATTTTGTTTGTTTTGTTATTTAAGTTTCAATATTAGTAGAGCTTATTCAGTGTTAGTGGATAATTATTTTATTGGTCTATATTATCTATTTAAATCTTGAGATATTTGAATAAAGATTATCAGAAAAATTATTTAGAAAAATACTGTGTAAGAGATCAAGGCTAGGCTTCCTGATAAAGTCAAATTTCCCTTTTATTTTTATTTTTATTTTTTTGTTCGTAACACAATTCTTGTATCCTTAACGTCAACCTTTTCTTATACATTTTATTTTCTGCATTGCGGCATTCATTTCTCCAAATGCATAATACATAAATCATAAAATAACAATATAAGGCACGTTATTCCGGTGTGTATATAATAATAATATATACATCATAATAACCCCCAGTGTTCAGATATTGCGATTGTGGGGACATTATTGTCTGCTTGTGTTTGAGATTATCAATCATTACATGTAAAAAGCATTCACATATACTCCAGGCGGCTATATTTAAAAACCAAACTCGTATTGAATAACTCACAGTCAAAGGCTATGTAAATGTTATTAAAATCAGATCATTAATGCTGTTAAGGTATTAGGTTACTCGATCACTGATTCAATCACATGACCTGGAAATTATATACAAATTTATAATTTAATTTAAAGAATTATAAACATACTCAAATATTTAAAAAAATATTACAATTTCAAATATTTTAATATAAAAAATAATAAATCACATATTATTATCTAATAAAGGATCAAAAAAAAAATATAATGATCGTTATACGAGACTTTAGGTTCAGAAAATGACATCTCTAATTATAAATCAAATCAATTTTTTTTTGTATAGTGCATAATTGAGATAATATTAGTATTGTAAATACATACCTTATGTAAGTCAATAAGTAAAAAAATATTCAAATATTTCCATTATGATTTATTTATTTTTAAATTTGTATTTTTTTTTGTGACCAGGTTGGGTCACCGTTTTCATAAAAACCTGTCGGGTTGACCCGGGTCGCGCTGGTTCTGATGCATGACCGGTCCGTTACTTCAACCGGACTGGCTTACCGGTACCCGGGTCGACCCGGCCGGTCGGTGCGGGCAGAGCCGGCAAAACAGGCTCGGATTGGCGGGGCGGGGTGGGCTCATTTTTTAGCGGGTTCATGGCGGGCCGAGGCGGGTCAATGTAAAATAGGCTCGGGCTGGCGGGCCAACCCGCCCAACCCGCCAAACGGGGCGGGGCGGACTGAGTTTTTCAGCCCACTTTCAAAAGAGGGGCGGGGCGAGATGGCTCATTTTTTGGCGGATTGATGGCGAGGTGGGGCGGGGCGGGTCGCCCACTTTGCCACCTCTAGGTGCGGGATATCATTTAGATTTTGTTTGGGAGTTATCATTTAGAGAAAAAGGAAATGAAAGATTTTCTAGTGCCTTTCTTTTTATTTGTGAGTTTAAAAAAATAGAGAAAGATAATTGAGGATTTTTGTGAAAAATTTTAAAACCCTTCACACCCTTAAAATTAATGTTCTTCTAATTTGAGGGGTTTGAGGAAGAAAATATTAGAAATTACTTATTCATCATTAGCATTAAAATATGAAAATCACATAAGTGTGAATTAATTTTTTATTTTTTTTTGGATAAACGGCGTGAATCATTTTTTAAATGTGAAAGATAAATTCCAACTACCGATGATAAGATTTAATGACGGAAAATATTTCATCTAAATTACTGACAAAATTTCAATGAAAATTATATATCATCAAAATAGAGGTGATGTATATATTAAGGAGTTTGGAAAGTCCTTCTTTGGGAGTTAAAAAAGTGGTAAGGGGAAAAATGGAAGATTTATGAGATACTTTTATCATTTTACTTTTTTTTTCATAAATTAATATAATTATTATATTTTACAAATGAAATTAAATTTAAATTTAAAAAAATTATTTATGTACTTTTTCTACTACTAAAAAATATCATGTTTTTGATGAAATTTCTACATTTCAAACGATGGAAAATAAGTTTTCACTGGAATTTTTTCATCGAAAGGCGACAAAAAATTTTATTCGTCAAAATTTTGACAGAATTTAGTTTCCGCTAAAAGTTTTGATGAAAATGATTTCTTAAATATTTTTAACAGAAAAAATTCCATTAAAAATTTTGACGGTGAAAAAGAATTCCGTCGAAATTCCTGACAAAAATGTTTACTGTCGAATTTTTTTTTTATGGAAATGTGTTATGTCGAGAATTTTGGTGAATATATTTTTTTGTCAAAATTTAGACGCAAAAAATTTCCGTCGAAACTTTGGACGAAATTTAGATTCTGTCAAGAATTTTGAAGTAATTTTTTTCGTCAAAACTTTTTTCAAAAATATTTTCCGTCAAAAATTTCGTTGAAAATTTTGACAGAAATATTTTTCATCAAAAGTTTTAATGGAAATATTTTTTGTGAAAATTTTTTGACGAAAATATTTCCATTAAAAGTTTCAACGAAATTTAGATTCCATAAAAAAATTTGATGGAATTTTTTTTGCGTCCAAATTTTTAACAAAATTATTTTTCAGTCAAAATTTTTTATGAAAATGTTTTCTGTTAAAATTTTCAATAATGATGTGTTTCGTCTGCAATTTTGATAGAAATATTTTCGTCGAAACTTTGGACGCAATTTTGATGAAAATATTTTCTGTCAAAATTATTAAGGAAAATGTATTCTGTTGAAAATTTTCAACGGAAATAGGTTCCATAAAAAAAAAATTGACTAAAATATTCATTAAGCAAGTCTCCTTTAACTAACTACTTTCTTTTTTTCTTTTCTTTTTTTGTTAATTTAACACATTACAACTTTCTTTGAGAACAGTCTCGTGATTCTTCCTCTGTCTACTACGTAGAAAACCCAAAGAGAAAAGCACCACGGATACAACTAATACTACAACCACAACAATCACTACTATTAAATGTTTTCTTTTTCCTGCATGAACAACAATACGTTGGGTCATTAACATGGATTCCTGTAAGAATATTACATTGATGCTTATTTGAAGAGAAAAACAATAAAAGGCTTTGTTAATAGTTATGTCAAACCAAACCTGGTGGTGCCAAAGCGCGAAAAGGACCATTGTAGAATTTAGTTGCGAGTGTTTTGCTGAAGCCATTAAATAGTAAAATGGATAAAATTCATATCTAACACCGCAACTGGGGTAAATAACTCTTCCTCTAATTTTAGCTCTACAACAAGAGGTTGGAATTTCTGCTATGGCATCGCTGAGACACCAATTGCAGTTGTCATATGTGTTCTGTCACGGGGACAGGAATGTTCAGCCCTTATCAGGCTGACTGGTCACTTTGGATCGTATAGCCTTGGTTAGGAATATCTACTGTAAAGATATCCCTAAACCTAGCTTGATCACAAACTAGAAAGAATATGACTATAATGTCAGTGTGGTGATTATGGTGAAAGTAGTCAATAGTGTGTGTTTTACCATCGATGAGCTCTTCCTTTTATAGGGGCTGCTTATGGTTGGAACGTGGAGCTGAGCTGTAATGACGCGGGGGCCATTACAGCTTGGTCGGCCGTTACCAGATGTAACGTGCCGAACGTTATACTTCCTTAACTGTGATCTGTTAAGCTTTTATCAGAAGTAACGTGCCGAGTTCGAGCGCTGCCGGGTTGACATGATGGGCCTGACTGCGTGGGCCTCTCATCGGGTTGCTGAAGTGGGCCGACTTCGTGGGCCTTTCACACAGGTCCATAACAATATGAAAGGTATGTGATACAATAATATCCTATTGCATATAGCGTTTGTTTAGTTGTGATGTTCTCTAACTTGTAACCATGCTTCATAGTGCCAGAAGGAGCATCCGCTGTTATAAAAATCACATAGTTCATGGTTTCCCAGTGTATGGTGTTGAACTCCCCGTAGTCCTTTTCATTCATGAAGATAAGTTTAGGAATCTCTTCGACTGTGGTGAAGAAAAATGATTGGAGTAACGCATGAAGTAATTATCGGCCCAAAGCATGGCTTCCTTTAACATGGGACACATTTTTGTTATCACCTTGGCTGAGTTTATCACACAATCTTTACAATTAGGATCCCCATCTCCCATTGTGCACATGAAAATCTGAAGAAGTGTTGCCTTCTACAATGCTGGTGCTGTAAATTTGGAAGGTGTTTGTGGCATCAGAGGAAAATGTTGGTATGGTAGGTGCTATTGGGTTTATAAGTGTTGTTGCTTGAACAGTTATAGTAAGGTGGTGACAGGTAAGAAGATATACTTGTAGCAGCTAGAGTGTGGTTGAAGAATGCAAGGGAAAAGATAACTGAGAGTAGCATGCTCTGCAATCGGGGACAAGGGAGTTTGCACAAACTCTGAGAGAAATTAATAGAATTAGGAGGCACAAAGAAAAAACTAGAATTAGGCCGAACTTCAAAACATCGACCAAAGTGCCATTTTTTGGCAAAAATTTTATCCAAATATTGCGCGAATAATATTTTTCACCAGACTGTCACACGTCAAAGTTTGCTACGACTAGTAGCGAACTTCGTCGCCTATGTTTTCATGACACGTAGTCATATTGCATATTAAATTCTCTACCACTGATAGCGAACTTGGTCCAGTCAATTTTTTCTTGAGAAAGTGCGCCACGTGTCACAAAATCAATGGCGAACGAAGTTTGTTACGAGTCGTAGCGAATTACGTCGCATAGCAATCTGGTAAAAAATACTATTTACGTGTTATTTGCATAAAAAATTTGCCAAAAAATGACAGTTCGATGTTCCTTAATGGATAGTCAATAACATTAATTAATGGAATGAACCTTGTTAAAATGCAAAGACCACAAACAATTTTGAAAATAGTTGATATTTAATGCATAGCCTCACAACAATCTGTTTGGTGGGTAAAGCAGCGCTTATCAATTGTGCCACCTCTAGGATTAAAATAAATGATCTTTCTATTCCCCAAAAAAAATCAAGGGGAGATGATTTTCTCCTCTGTTGCTCTCGTATCATTTTTTTTAAGTATGATGGGACCTATAATGTAAATGTAAGTGTGTAGGAGATTAAAACTTAAATATTCTTTCTATTCCCCTAAAAAATCAAGGGGAGATAGAGAAAATCATCTCATGTTGCTATTGCATCATTTTTTTTAAGTATGATGGGGTCCACCATGTAAATATTACCGTGGTAGGAGATTAAATTTTTGCAGCAACATAAATTTTTTTTTTCCCAAAAGTCAATATGTTTTCTTTGTGATAATATTTAAGGTTCACAGTCAAGTAAATACTACTATTCAATATTATTAAACCTGAATTGATTATTGACTTAGATGGTATATTGAGTCAATTATTCAATTGATTAAATTAAATTTATATAATAAAAATTAAATTATAAATATTATAACCAAATGAAATTAATCTAATGATAAGTCTTTCAATTATTGAATCTCTCGACTCAAGTTCAAATTCTTGTGTTTCTGGATTAATCGGTCGAACCAGCCGGTCCACAGTTGCTATTATTAAAGATTATCATCGTATCAAATTTTTGAACAATTCATCAATAAATAAATCCTGTATTATTATACTAAATTAAATGTAATCATTGTTTTTAACGGTTTGTGATATTTTTGTACCACTTATATTTATGTAGTAATAAAGGACAAATACATTGGTGCCATGGAATGGAACTCTAAAAATAATTTTTATTTGTAATGCAATAAATCCCAACACAAATATCTGAAAATTATGAAGACAACACAGCAGAACAGAGTGATCATAAATCTAAAACAGAAATGCACTATCTTGAAGAATGAAAAATGAAAAAGGTGAGTGAAAAAATGAAAATAAATAAATAAGAATTTTTTTTTATTTTTTCAGAATCAATTAAAAACAAAATAGTGAAATTACAAGGCCAAGCAGTATTCTCAAGAGAAGTAAACAGGGCACCTCTTGTCCTTGTAATTGGATAAGAGGGAGCCATCGGATCCCACGCCCACTTCACAGTTGGCGTGCATCGTGTGGCGTCTGCTGTTCCACGTGGAAATCTTGAATCTGATCACCGACGTCAATTCCAACCGGAACACCACGCTACCATCAGCCCTATCGCTCTGGAACTCTGCCCAACTCTGGCTACTAACGGTCAACGTGGCACCACCGAGAACGCCATCCACCTCCTTCGTGCTCTTGGGCCCCTGATAAAACGGAAAAGGTAACGGCGTCGACCCGATTTTCTGGTCATGGTAATAAACCGCCCCGCCCATGGACTCGTAGTAAACCCCGATGTTCTGGTTGGAGTTTCGGGCGGTTACGTTGAAGGTGATCTGGGCATTTTCGAAACCGGATTCTTGGGCCAGACCCGGGATGGTGAACTGGTGGATAAAGAACCTGGGCCGGTGGGGCCTGAGGCTGAGCCAGAGGATGAAAGTGATGAGCCCAATAATGGCTAGGAGGCCCAAGAAGGTGGCGCAGATGACCTTGGAGACCCGGGTGGTGAGGCTGTCACGGACACGATGGACGTAGTACCGGGCGGTGTGGTGGCGCTTCATGGGTTTCGGGTTCGGACCTGGGACATGGTGAACGGGTACGTGGTCGTGGCTGTACATTTTGGTTTTGTGTTCGATATAGGAGATGGTGAATGATGCGTTTGAGAAATGAACAACGCTTGTTGTTGTGGTTTTGTAGTGAAGTTGCAGAGAGTAGAAAAGGAAGGAACGGAACTTGGAACTTTGAGTATGGTGCGTGGACAAAGAAAAGAATAAGCTTTGTGTCTTGCTTTGCATGTCCTTGTACTTAAGAAAAGAAAACACATTTTTTGTATCTGCTATAGCTTTCAACAGTTAACATTAAGTCATTAACAAACCTACGAACCACCAACTCCGATATAATTAAAGGGTGTGAGTGCTCAAAATTTTATAAATTCCACCTTAGTTGTCTAATTAATATGGTGAATACATCCCCTCACACGATACTCATTGGGCTTGAAGGGTGGATAACTAACTGCACGTGGAAATTTCACTACAAACAAAGTAGAGTGAAAATTCCACTATAAAGATAGTGGAGTGGAAATTCCACTACAAAGAAAGTGGGAGGCGATGAGATTTCGAAACTAAAGCTCCGATACCATGTCAAAAAATTTTAGGATACACCATCCCAAAAGATAGGAGTAACATTAGTTCCCGATACAATGATATGTTTCCAAATTCGGAATATTGGTGCTTTATAGCTGCCTAATAGCTAGGTAGCAGTTAAGTTGGAATTTTCACATAAACTAAGTTGTAGTGTAGTGTACATGGATGGGAATTAAATTCAATTATTTGTTGTCCTGTGAATATGTTGATCGAGATAATTGAAGTCCTTTATTTTGATGTGCACATTAAAAAAAGCAGTTTTTCTGTAGTAGTTTTAACAATTTTTTATAAACTACCAGCAGCTCTATTTATATATAGCGAAGGAATAAAGAAGAAATAAGAAGTGTTTTCAATTTTTCATCAAGATCATGCTTGTTATATATATAGCAATGAATATAATTAAAGGATGATGGGTAAATTATATCCAAAAAAAAAGGATGATGGGTAATTAACTATTTAGACAGGAATAAGGTATAAATTAATTAATTAAGGTTTCGTATAATGTTGCATAAAGTATATATACGAATTCCAGTTAAGGAGATCAAGGCATGTGTTTTTGGGGTCCCATCTGCATATTACTTTAGGCTCCCACATGCATATTTTTCTTCAATTACATATCATTGCCTAATTCCCAAGTCACCAAGGAACGGTTTTTCAGCATTAGACAGTTCACAAATCTGGAACTATGTCCTCTCACTGTGATTTACAAATCTAGAATAACTCTCAATACTCACTGAAGATAAAAATAGAAAAGAAATCACATGATACGATTTAAGAGGAAAATATCTGATATATGCGAACGACTTTTGTAAAGCAAACAATCAAGCATACAACCTGTAAAAAGGAAGTGTGAAAAGGAAAAAGATTAAGGTAGAATTAAAAATATACGAGGTTCATGTTCAACTGTTAAAGTAATCTATTATTCAATGGAATACAAATACAATAATTAATACGGAAAAGTTCACCAATGTCCATACGGTTTGCTTCAAAATCATCTATGCCTCTGTGATTTTTTTTCTATCACATATGCTCTTGTGCTTTGTAAAAAATAAGAAACCACAGGGGCATATGTGATAAAAAAATATACCCCTTTTACAAATCACAAGGACATATCTGATAAGAAAAAAACCAAAAGAGCATAAATGATTCTGAAATAAATCACAGGTGCATTGGTCCTAATTAATATCAAACTCCGTCGTCACATGGAGGTTGATAGCCCAATCTTCTATCAGTTATAGTATGGACCAGCTAGCATAGTGAAAAACTCCGTTGCTCTACCTAGCCCCAAATTGAGAATAAGACTGCAATTCAAAGGGCTTGCGGGCTTGACAAATGGCCCAGCAAATATTGTAAAATTTTCTTTGGAGAGGGGTTCGGTACCGATCGATGCATATTTTAATATAGCATAGAAGTAATGATTTAATTTTGATGCATTAATAATTTTAAAAAAGTAACCAATGATGATAATTATTTTTAAAAAATATAGCTAAAAATATCAATTATTAAAATAGTTTAATAATTTTTATTTTATAACAGGAAATGTTTTTAATAATAATACATCGAATTTAAACTTTTGGTTCTAAACCAACTAAAAAAAGAAGTAGATATAAAGCGGGAGAAAATATATAATCTCAAGAATTATCTCAAACCAAAAATTTAAGATGATAGGTAAGAGACATTTTTATATTTTATATTATTTTTTAACCTATCCCCTCAAACAAGAGCCCACAAAACTTATAAGGTGGATGATGCACACCTGTCTTTATATAAAATATTTTTTCAAAAGATATAAATTATTAATATTCTTTAAATCAATAATTCTGCTTAGTTAGTACAGTAAACTAGGTATTAGGTGTGTTAAGAATATTAATAAAGCCATGTATGTATGCAGGTATCTGTTTTCGAATTCCGTAATATGCTTAGGAGTATAATTAGTAGCAGAAATAGAAAGCCTGTGGGCGGAAAAAGAGCGAACAATATATATAGGGTTTTTATTTCCTCCTTTAACATAATATAACAAACTTTCCTACACACACAATATTTTGTGGGACCCACACATTTTAAAATAAAAGAAAAAGAAAAAAATAATGACACGGAAAACGAATCTCTATAACATTACACAATCACTTTTCTACAATATAATAAACATAAAACTCATATATATATATATATATATATATATATATATATATTAGAGGTGTATCTAGAGTCTAGACATATATAATTGGGAGAATTATCTAGCCAAAAAGGTAAAATGAGATTCTGCGATAGAGGGAAAAAAACTGTTGAATTAATGTTTACCAGTACCAAAGGACGAGTTACATCTTAACTTGGCTAAGTCGGCTTCATTCTTCATTTTGGCAGTCTCCATTGTGATTTACCCGTTTGTCCTTTGTATTTTTCTCTTCTATCAACATCGTCATTAGTTTTGCAACGTAGGGTACCCGGCAACTGGATTATATATAAGCCAGAGCCTGCAAGTAAGTACAAATCGATCTTTGTCCCTGCATATTAGGAGCAACAAAACAATGTATAAAACAAGGGTTTTATATTTCTCATTCAATATAGAATTCAATTCTCATGTTGTAGAGATAAAAAATACATGGGATTCATATGTTAGAAAAAATTATGTATAGTACTCACATTGGCACGAAAATCGAAGAGTGTGTAGAAAAAATCAAAATCTCATATTAAATGAAAATTATAAAACCCATAAAACGAGGGAGTTTCCTTAATAGAGTGTCTAAGACAAATATGTGGGATCCATATTTTAAAATAAAAGAAAAATAAAATAAAAAAATAGATACAAAATTCAATGAGTATATAAAATGAGATAATTATCTCTAACGAATTGTGAAAAATATTTCTCATAAAACAATATAGAAAGGGTCACAAATTGATGGGTTGTAAGTTGTAACCTCTGGCTCTGCTGGCCCATATCGCAATAATTCTGGATTTTAATTTATTGAAAATTTATGATAAACAAAGTGCACTTCTAACGATACATGCCTCCGCGTACTACACTTTTCTTCGTCAATTTATTTGAATATCAAATATAAATTATATTATACAAAAGAAATAATTGTATCCGCAATTAGATTTGAGCATGAAATCTCTAAATTAGACCTATATCCGATCGCAACCATGACACATTAATAATTATCTAGCTATATATAAGACAAACGTTATTTAGGTTAAGCTAAATCAACCGTTAACTCTCTTGCGTTAGTTTTAGCAGTACTCATTAAACTTATCCTGAATAATGTTTGTCTTATATATTTTGGTTGTTATTTAATTAAATATAAAATTTTATATTTAAGTCTAAGGAGAGATATATACCCATACGGTTTTTAGAGTGTAAATTAAACCATATCGGACAGGGGTGATCCTTTTTTACTCTCGGAAACTCAATTGTTTATAGCTCCAAAACCAGCTTTGGAGGTTTATGTCTCGCTCCACGGCCGACGCCAAGTCTGGACCACCCACACATGAATATACAGCACGCATTTATGACATATGATGCAAATCATCAACAATGTGCTAAACTGCTAATCACCTTTAAATAAGAAATATATATTAACCTTGAATTACTTTGAATTATTTTTTTTAAAGAATTATTTTTGAAAAAAAAAATTGTTTTTTAAAAATTAAAATATATTAATAAAGCTTTTCACGTGATCATATCAATTTTCTCCATTTTTTTCCCTTTAAGTAAATAATATATCATCTCAGCACCATCGTTGTCATTCCTGTTACGCTCTTACCGTGTCTACTCCTACCTAATATCTTTCTAATCTGATCTGATCTCTCTCTTTCATCCCAGTTATTATTATTTTTATTAAAGCTTCCACCTTTTATAATGTTTGATTGTGTTCTTGATGTTCTTATTTTACAGTGTATTCTTTTAGTTTATATTTTTGCCTTTTGTGAAGAACGCTGCTACAATTTTTGGTATTGGATGTTGGTGAAATTTTTGCTGCTGGTGCCATTGGTTACATCAGATTTTTATTTCTTTTTTATTTTTTTTCTCCCTTTAAGTAACACCTTGGATTCCGACTTTGAATCAATTTTTCTTATGTGATTTTGCATTGGAAAGGAAAGTTGAAATATAATATTTTGATGGGTATTATTAATTTTTTTATTTTTTGTTAAATTATTGAATATTAAATAAAATATACACTATATAATTTAAAAATATTATTTAATATTAAAACGTGTCCCAACGTATCGAAATCCATAATTTTTTAAGATTGACGTGTCGGAGTGTCGTATCGTATCGTATCACGTGTCGCATGTCGTGTCGGTGCTATATAGTTGATAACTTGATATGCAAATGACCATGAGCCTAGCTAGTTTTTTGTTCTTTTTTTTTTGGAAAATGAGCCTAGCTAGTTGTTAATAACATTTTATGTGATTAAGTAGCTGAGAATGATATTTTCAATTTTTATCTAAATTTTATTATGTCCAAAACATTTTTTTTTTTGTTTTTCACCTAATTACTTCACTAATTAATTATCACCAAAGAAATTTTAATATTATGACACAACTACATGCACATATGTTAATTTGAAGTACGTAAGATACATGATATTAACGCTAGAGATGCTGGCTAGTGAAATATCTCGCTCTGATTATAGAAATCTGAGATAGTATCTGTCGATGAACGAAGCAATCTATCCTCACAAGTTCACCGCCACACGAGGTTAAACGAAGCAATCTATGCCGTTAGAAGATTAAAAAAAAAAAAAAAAAACTGGCTGGCGTACAGTTAATAAGCGAGTTGTGCCAAAGGATCGGATGATTGTGATTGAATGGTCGTTGGTTACATTTCTAGCATCTTGGAATTAGTGGTAAAAGCCTTCACGCTCTACTCCACAAAGGTGATTAATCTCATTCAAATGGATGGGAATACACCTGAAAAAAAAAAAACAACTAAAAAGAAGAAGGATAATTCTACAGTTCTTTCAACATATAATTTAGGGTACTTTTTTTGTCCTGTTGCTGCAAAAAATAATAATAATATGTTTTTCTCTTTCTCTCCATTTTAGCCAACAATTTTTGAAGAGAGAAAAAAATAGCTTTAATATTATAACTATGTATTTCTTGAAGTACACAATTTAATCGGTGACTGAAGAATTTTTTTTTTTTTTTTGCAAGAACATAAAAAGTAGATTTTGCTATAATTTATCATTGAATAAAATAAACATTTTAGCTTCTACCCCTTTGTTAGTATGTGCAATATAAACATACAAATACATTCCTTTCAATCCAGTATTGAGAACTTGTCTCATGCTAGTGACCACATACTTTGAATGGACTCAACGGGTATGGGTTTGAATTTAAAGGCCACCAAGATTATTTTAGTGAGGATAAGCAACGAGTGGTTGGAGTAAGAATTGTGTAAACCATGAGGATTCTATTCTCTCTCGAAAAAATTCCAGGGTAGGATTTTTTTAACTCAATCATTCAATGTGTATCGCCTTAGTGATGATATTAAAATATTATTAAACGGAAAGAACCTTGGGATGCACTACCCAAAAGCTAGCTTAAAGGGTGAGAGTGCCTAAGGCCTTATAAACTCCACATTAATTGCACATACAACCAACATGGGACTATATATCTCCAACACGCCCCCTCATACGAGAGTCAATTGGGCTTGAAGAGTGCACTACTAGAAAAGTGGAAATTTTCGACTGAAATTTTTGACGGAAAATATTCCGTCTAAATTAAAGACGGAAATTTCAACGGAAAATGTATTCCGTCGATAATTTTTGACGGAAATTAAGTTCCGTAAAAAATATTCAACGGAAATCTGATTCCGTCGAAGATTTTCTACGGAAAAAGAATTCCGTCGAAAATAATTTGAAAACAATAAATCAAAATCAAATTAATTTAATGATTTTTCAACGGAATTCTGATTCCGTCGAAGATTTTCACGGAAAAGGAATTCCGTCAAAGATTTTCCACAGAAAAATTATTCCGTCGAAAAAAATTAAAAAAAAAATTCAAAAAAGAAATTATTTTATGAATTTTTCGACAGAATTATGATTCCGTCGAAGATTTTCCACGGAAAAGGAATTCCGTCGAAAATAATTCCAAAAAATTAAATCAAAAAGAAATTAATTTTTATGAAATCTTCGACGGAAAACTGATTCCGTCGAAGATTTTCCACGGAAATGGAATTCTGTCGGAAACAATTCCAAAAAAATTAATCAAAAAGAAATTAATTTTTATGAAATCTTCGACGGAAACTGATTCCGTCGAAGATTTTCCACGAAAAAGGAATTCCGTCGAAAACAACTTCCAAAAAAATAAATCAAAAAGAAATTAATTTTTATGAAATCTTCGACGGAAAAATGATTCCGTCGAAGATTTTCCACGGAAAAAGAATTCCTTCGAAAACAATTCCAAAAAAAATAAATCAAAAAGAAATTAATTTTTATGAAATCTTCGACGGAAAACTGATTCCGTCGAAAGATTTTCCACGGAAAAGGAATTCCGTCGAAAACAATTCCAAAAAATTAAAGAAAAAAGAAATTAATTTTTATGAAATCTTCGACGGAAAACTAATTCCGTCGAAGATTTTCCACGGAAAAGGAATTCCGTCGAAAACAATTCCAAAAAAATAAACCAAAAAGAAATTAATTTTTATGAAATCTTTGACGGAAACTGATTCCGTCGAAGATTTTCCACGGAAAAGGAATTCCGTCGAAAACAATTCCAAAAAAATAAACCAAAAAGAAATTAATTTTTATGAAATCTTCGACGGAAAATTTGTCGAATATTTTCCACGGAAAAAGAATTTCGTCGAAAACAATTCCAAAAAAAATAAATCAAAAATAAATTAATTTTTATGAAATCTTCGACGGAAAATTGATTCCGTCGAAGATTTTCCACGGAAAAGCAATTCCGTCGAAAACAATTCAAAAAAATTAAATCAAAAAGAAATTAATTTTTATGAAATCTTCGACGGAAAAATGATTCCGTCGAAGATTTTCCACGGAAAAAGAATTCCGTCGAAAATAATTCCAAAAAAATAAATCAAAAATAAATTAATTTTTATGAAATCTTCGACGGAAAAATGATTCCGACGAAGATTTTCCACTTAAAAAATTCCGTCGAAAACAATTCCAAAAAAATAAATCAAAAATAAATTAATTTTTATGAAATCTTCGACGGAAAAATGATTCCGTCAAAGATTTTCCACGGAAAAAGAATTCCGTCGAAAACAATTTGAAAAAAATAAATCAAAAATAAATTAATTTTTATGAAATCTTCCACGGAAAATTGATTATGTCGAAAATTTTCCACGGAAAAGCAATTCCGTCGAAAACAATTCAAAAAAATAAACCAAAAAGAAATTAATTTTTATGAAATCTTCGACGGAAAAATGATTCCGTCAAAGATTTTCCACGGAAAAACAATTTAACAATACGCAACTGAACGAGTAAGATGCTACATA
>JAVKPL010009454.1:0-37244 GCA_032173675.1 Gastrolobium villosum
CATCATCCTCTCATCTGCTATTGGGTTGGCAAAACCATACAAGACCCGCGATTAGAAGATCATCTTTCCTGCTAAGAATGTGCGACATACCATAACAGTAAGCAACGCGGTCCAGTCTTTGTCTGAGCAATTCAAGGTGATGTTCAACCAATTCTCCAACCTGTTGGACGTTTTGTGGCTAACAGGCCCAACACCCTCTTATATGCTATTGGGAAGGCAAGACTATACGAGGCCCACGATCAGAAGATCATCTTTCATGTTTAGAATGTGTGATGTACCATAATAGTCAGCAACACCAAGGGTTCACCTTTATCCACTCCCACCAGCGGTGCCGCATCTCCCGGCAATGGCGCCTCCTCCGGTTTGACTCTCATTTGTTGTAATGGTGCATTCACTCCAGGCCATTGCTGCAAAAACTTCTTCATCATCCAAGCAGTGACAAAATAGAGCGACAGCGAGGCGGTGATGGATGAAAGTGAAGGAGAAGCGGATATTGAAGATGATTCAATTACTTGATGTTGAATTTACTCTTGAGGACAATAGTTATTTTTAGGGGGATAGAATGTGACAGTTTTTTATTTTTATTTTATTATTTTCTGAATTATTTGGTTGTTTAAGTAGTAGGTGGTTATTTCTATTTCAACTTTCCTAAATGATAGGTTATAGTTATTAGTGGAGTCTATCTAGTGCTAGTGACTAGTTATTTCTAAGGTTGTCTTGTATTATCTATTTAAACCTTGAAGTATTTGAATAAAAAAAAAGGAGAATAATTTGGAAAAAACACTCTTTGCAAGAAGTCAAGTTTCCTCAATAAAGCCATTTGAAGCCAAAATCTAATTTTTATTTATTTTATTCTTAACATATTCATAATATTTGGAGAGACTAGTCCTAGTTCATGGTATTTGCTAAACTAGGTTTAATATTATTTAGCTACATATATAAATTAAGTTGTGAGTTTGAATATGTTGACATAATTTGGGGAATTGATTATTTTTATTTTTTGGGCAACGAAAATAACTCAAAATTTTTATTTTATTAAAGGATAATAGTTTTCGTAGGAGAAAATTCGTTTTGATATTATTTTTTATAGGAAAAATAATAAACTTTTAATATTTTTTTTTCTGAAAATAAAATTATATTTTGGATTTCCCAAACCACGTTAATATATATTTTTTAATATATATTAGGATTTAATATTTCATATATCGTAAAAAATAAAATAACCTCTTACCCTTATAAAAAACCATATGAGATGATATGAAAGAAAAAAGAAAAAGAGAAGATATGAATGGAGATAATCTTAATATTTGAAGGCAAAATTGAAATAGCACTCAGATATGTAGTACAAGAGTTGCATTGGATCGAAACAAAATAGAGAGAGATTGGAATGAAGGTAGCTCCCATCGTAGTGTTTGTGTTCAGAGACACAGAGGGATTCGCCTCTGCCATCTCAGAAGCTCTCCACCCTAACCCTTCCTCCTCCTTCTCCCGCCTGTAAATTTTCTTCTTCTTTTAATTTTGATGTGTTTAATGAAGGAGGGTATTCAACTTTGATGGTTTTTACTTTTTGTTTTCTTTTGTTGCCTTCTGTACAAAGGCTTCACTAAATAGGTTTAACTGTTTAAACCATCCATCACATTACATTCTCATTGAGTCATTGTGTTGCTTTGAGTAACGGGAGACGATAGTTTCACTGTCTATATTTTGGTAATGTGAGGTTTTCGAAAAACAAGATTCTACGATGATTATGAATGACGCCTAGGATACATAGTTGTTTTAGAGATGTGGCCTTCTTTTAATTATAAGAGCTAATGTTTATAATTTTTTGTTGGTTGCTCCTCAGAATGAACATTCACATTGACAATTTCAGTTTTTGCTTTTTCTCTTTCAAAATTGATGCAAAGATGGGTTTGTAAATTTATTAAGTTACTTTACACCCTTTTTTTCTTTTTTGCTTCATGAGTTGGGATGTTGCAAACTGGTCAAGAAGTTAAATTATCTTATTATAATAAGATCAAATACCTCTTTTGCATTTAGTGTGACTAGCTTATTACTTGATTCTCCTTGTGATTTCTATTGAGATGTTGTCAGAATGCTTTGATAAGGGTCATGTTGAGGTTTGTAGCTACTTGGGTGCTGGTTAGTCATGTTCTCCTTTAGATAGACAGTCTACTTTGGGATACTATGTCCTATTTAGGGGAAATCTAATTTCTTAGAAAAGTAAGAAGTAAACCGTGACAGCCATGCTAAGTGCAGAGTCTGAGTTTTAAGCAATAGAAGCTACAACCTAAGAGCTTATTAAATTAAATCCGAAAGACGTGCTATGAAACTAATTTGTGACAATCAGGCAACATTATACATTTGTTCTAACATGATTTTTCATTAGACGACAAAGCATATCAAAATTGATTGTCACTTCATCAGATAAAAGATTCAGTCTCGAGAGATTTGGATAACATTTGTCAATTTCAATAGATATTTTCACAAAAGCTCTTAGAGATTCCTTAGCAAATTATATTTGTTGCAAGTTTGACGAATATGATACATACACCCCAACATAAAAGACAAATGTTGTAATTATTAATTTCCTTATTTTATCATGATTTGAATTTATCCTTTAAACCAACTAGTCTTCTATATGTTTACCAAAAAAAAACTAGTCTTCTATATATTGTAACCATTTGTATATGTTCAATAACAAATTTCCTCAACTTTAAGCCAGACAAAATAAAAAATAAATCTCCTAAGAAAAGGATAAAGACACCCTAAAAGTAATTAAATATAATATACTATTAACCAATTACAACCACTTAGTATATAATCCTAATTAAATAAAATGAAACTAAAAACAAAATTCTAAACTGATTTGCACCATAATTAACAGTATTGTACGATACATGATATGTATGGTATGATATGATGTGATTCACAAGCACATCGATACATATCTACAGATGTATCGAAAAGGGATTGTACCGGACGATACAATATTGTATCGCGTATCATACGATACGAAAAATAAAGTCAATTTTTTAATTTCTAATATAATATAGAAATAAAGATTTAATTAGTGATTTAAATTCAAAAAAAATTAAAAAATTATTATTAATAAGGAAAATAATATAAAGATTTGATTTGTAATTTAAACTCAAAAATAATCTAAAAAAGTGTTAATAAAAAAGATAATTAAATAAATATTCAAATATTTATTGTCTTTAAAATAAAAAATTAATAAATTTTTAAAATTTGAATTTATACAATATTAATTATATTAATATATTTTAAAATTACTTTTTATTATATTTTTATATCTTACGATTTTGATGTGATTCACGAAACAATACAAAAATCAGCTAGACAATACACAATACACATTATGATTCAACAATCTTGGTCTACACTAAATTTGGACGGCATAAGGCACCAAAATTGGAGGGGGGAAAACTAACCGGTTGTGTATAGGTTGAAAATATTAATAAAAAATGGCTCTAAAATTACCCCAAATTATGGGGCAAATCATTACTGTATTATTAAGGTGAATCTTGGATCGATTTTTTCACAATTTGGATCAAATTAAAGTTTGTTTGTTCAAGACTTGGACCATGTCCAATGGGAGATATGTTGACTTGTGAAGAAACATCTTGAGTCAAACCATTAAATGCTTCCTTGAGTTCCTTCGCTTGAGCTCTTATCATTGGAACAATTGGGAGTTGAACCGAATCCGTGACCAAATCAAACCGAGAACCCTTTCGATTTTCACTTTCAATCCAGCTCTTGCCAGGCATCTTCTTAACCCCTCTATCTTCCATCAACTTCCTGATCTCCAGAGCATCATTCCATCTACCAACTGCTCTATAAATGTTACCAAGCAGAACGTAACTTAAATGGAAGTCAGGTTCCACCTTAATCATCTTTCTTGCAATGCGTTCTGCAGTTATATAATCTGAACATTTTGTGCATGCTCCAAGAAGAACTGCCCAAAGTGATTGATCATATCTGCAATCTGCATTCTCTAAGAAATTTTCAGCCTCTTCTATTAGCTCAGCTCGGCCTAGAAGATCAATCATGCAAGTGTAATGCTCAACCCCAGGCTTAATCCCATATTCCCTTGTCATTGAAGCAAAATATTTTCTCCCTTCATCAACCAAACCCGTATGACTACAAGCAAAAAGGACAGTGATAAAAGTGATATAGTCAGGCTTCATCCCCTCTTTGATCATATCCTCAAATAAGGATAGTGCTTCTGTCCCTCTTCCATTCTGTGCAAATCCACCGATCATTGAATTCCATGTTATCAAATTTCTAACCTGCATACTCAGGAACAATCTACGAGCAAAATCAATGCACCCACATTTTGCATACAGATCGACCAAGGCTGACTCTACTATAACATCTCTCCAACCACCCTTTCTTACATACTGGCAATGAACCTCTTTCCCTTGTCTGACAGCAGCCAGTCCCGAACACGCACGAAGAATAGTCCCGAAGCTGTAAATTTCTGCAACTCTCTTCTCCCTAACAAGATTGAGCACAGTTTCACAATCTCCATTTTGACAGTACACACTAAGCATAGCACTCCAAGACACTGAATTCTTATTTCCCAACCTATCAAAAACAATCCTAGAGTGGCGAACTGAGCCACATTTTCCATACATGTCCAAGAGACTACTCTCAACAACCACATTCCCACACATCCCTAAAGTAACAACTTTGGCATGCACCTCTTTTCCCTGTCTCAACCACCTCAAATTAGCACAAGCAGCCAACAATGTCCCAAATGTAAATCCATCCGGAGCCAACCCATGACCCCTATGCATAACATAAAAGAACTCCAAAGCTTCCTTAAACATATCATTCCACGTAAACGCTGAAATAACCGAGGTCCAACACACAGCATCCGGTTCAGGCAATTCGTCAAACACTCGGCGTGCATCCTCGACCCCGTTATTCCTCCCATACATATCAATCAAAGCACTCAAAATAACATCATTTGAATCAAACCCACGATTTATAACCACCCCATGAAAGCATCTACCAAGTTTCAAGTCCCCAAGTTCAGAACAAGCCTTGATCACAGAAGACAAAGTGAACCCATTAGGCTCAACACCAAGAGCCACCATTTCAAAGAACAATTGGAGAGAATTATGAGGCTCACCCACACGAACATACCCAGAAATCATGGAAGTCCAAGAGATAACGTCCTTCACGAAGAGGCCATCGAACATTCTCCGAGCCTCATAGAAATTTGGACCCAATTTGAAGTAGAGAGCGAGCAAGCTGTTCCCTACGAACCGATCGGTTTCTAGACCGGATTTGAGGACATGGGCATGGACTTGGGTTCCGTGATTGAAGGAAGTGGTTTTGGTGCAGGTTTGAGGGTTGTTTGTGAAGTGTTGATAAGGTAGAGGGCTTCATGAAGAGCACCATCTTTGCAGTGTTTCAGGATAAGTGACTCTTTCCGTGATGGGTTAACGGAGTCTCTGATATTGGAAGCAAGGAAGCTGCAATGGCGCTTCAATTCGA
This sequence comes from Gastrolobium villosum, assembly GCA_032173675.1. Taxonomy (NCBI): domain Eukaryota; kingdom Viridiplantae; phylum Streptophyta; class Magnoliopsida; order Fabales; family Fabaceae; genus Gastrolobium; species Gastrolobium villosum. The sequence goes on from JAVKPL010009454.1 coordinate 5,524, forward strand.
GCTTCTTCATTGCAACAAATCAAAATGCTCACGTTTAATGAATTTGACATCGCATCGCCTGCAGAGTTAACGAGGACCAAAAAAATGGTAATTGGGTTTGCTTCAAGTTATTGGAAGTTTGTCTATGTAAATTAATTTTTGAAAGGATAAATCTTTGATATCAAGTTAATAACTTTGGTAAGATAAATTTGTTAGTTTTGAACAATTTTTACTGATTAAAAATTGGGAATATCATTTCTTCTTTAGACATATAAGTGATATCTGCCACCTGCCACTTAAGAGAAACATAATGGAGGGCAAATAAAATTAAATATTATTTTTTTAATAAATAATTATTTAATTGTAGTCATTTTAAAACTATTTATATAGGTATAGTAGTCAAACACATTCCACATGGATATAACCAATTGGAGAGAGACGCTTTCGATTGAGGTTTTAGGGTTTAATGTTTTTTATATTTTCTATATATATATATATATATATATATATATATATATAAAGGAAAAAATGTTTATGTAGTTACTGCAGATAATTTATCTGCATTTATTCCCAAAATGACGTAATTTTGGTATTGAGATCTTAAAAAATTATAAATTTAAAGACTATTATAACCCTGAAATAAATTAAAATTACAAAAATGCTATGATTTCTATCCCAAAATGACGTCATATTAAACTTACTGCAGATAACTTATCTGCAATAACCACAGAAAAACAGAACTCATGTACAAAAATACATAGATCCATATAAGCTCATGTAAAGGGGGAGAGAAAAAAAAAAAAATGAATCGGACACAATCTTATGAATATATAAAAATTAAATTTTGAGAAAGAATACGTACCACAAGCCAAAATTGGTTGTCATAAACAAGGACACAAATCATTCATGTTTAACAGTGATCGACCTCTAGTAAATGTTAGTAACAACAAGATATTTATTTTATTTTTTTGTTTACAGAAGAACTATTATGTCCATTAAACAAGGGTAGAGAAAGTCAAGCAAGGGTCGCAAATCCAAGATATAAGATCGAGCACAATAGCAAACGAGAAACTATTTAATCAAACACAAATTAGTGGGAATAAAGGTTTGCCGTTGTGATTATATAGCATAATAGACATTAATGGAAACCAAGACACATTGAATTTTTTTAATCTTTTTACAGAGTGCTACTATATGTGTAATAAAGAAAAAATTTAAAGGGTGTGAGAGTAATTAAAAAAAATAATAATAATAATGTACATGCATAATTGACTCTGCCCAAGATTATTGTGACATTGAGTAGTCAGTGTTTGAACGGTGTGGTATAGAAGTACACTATTCCTACATGAGAAGGCTACAGGACCATCAATAATGTTAAAGGGAAAAAAGGAAAAATTCCGGTGCACAAGACTCGCCGAAATACAACGGTAAGGGTTAAGGTTGAAAAAAGGCTATTTCCTAGATTCGATCGCATACCCTTCCAGTCACAAGGAGCAGCAGTAGCCCTCTAGGACCATCAATAATATGTTAATAAAAAATATGTTACAATATTACTGATACCAAGTAAATTTAACTAATGTAGATACTAACCATCATCTGCATGGATGAACCAAGAAGTTTTCAACCATAAGATATAAATATTTGATAGATCAAAACTTCTTAACCATCAAGTTATGTCCAGAAGCAGGAGGACAGGTGAACAGAATTATGAAGATACATATGTTTTAGTTCAGGACTTAAATTAAAGGGAGCATAATATATTTAAAGGTCACTGCAGAAGCAATTTGATTTAAGGTGACAAGACATGCATAAAGGCAGCAGCCAAGAGAGAAAAAAAAAAAAAGCTCCATCAAATGTACTTACGGTCTGACCCAAGTTTTCTTGACCATCAACAGAGAAGAGAATCTTTAATGCAGTTCCAAGACCAAGAACCTGAAGCTTTCCCCACAATCGACACTTCTCGCAACCTACACAATCCATCAATGCACTGCATTCCAGAAAAAAATTATTCCATTGCCAACAAGATATATCAAATGAAGCAGTTTGTAAATTGAGTCACTAGTAAAATAATAAATGGAGAGCAGATACAAGGAGTGTTTGTTTAGTTGTTTTCCTACAGTTTAAAGTTAAATACAGATCAGCACTTGAAAGTCCAGATTAACCTACTTAAAATCATAAGTAGGAGGAAATTTAAAAAAATAACCCTCAGGAAAATGAGAAAATAAAATTCTAAAATACAAGATGAAAGGCAGAACCATACCACCAGACTAAAAATAATAGCGGATCTGGGTTAAAAATCTATATATCCTGTATGCTTTCCTTGAAAAAGTTTTCAAGCCTTAATATGAACCATTGTTAATGAATTGTCTTTCCTACATATTTTTTTGTAACATAAAGCATGTTCACAAGAGACTAAGCCACAACAAAACTCTACAGGTTATCAGTGATTTAGCTAAGGGCAGATTATGTCAGCTAGCTTTTAGACAATACCTGATGTTTCTGAATTGTTGTTGAATTTTCTGCTTTAGCTCAGGTCCACTTTGGCCTTTCCACAGCTTAGCTTCATCAAATGGAACTGGACATGCAGATTGAAGCTTGGGGTTGTAAAGTAGTTGTTTTATCAAGGATTGTGTCTTAAGGTCCTCGTTAGGATTACCAGAATCGTACTCAGCCTGTTCCAGATAATCTGAAGCCTAAAGTGGGATTCAGTTGTAGATTGCATCAAGAATGTTATTAACTAGTATTTCTAAAAGAAGAAATATCAAGATTGATCCATAAATGGATGTACTGTTTATGAATTTAAACCAGGACATTTTGTACTCACTTTGGTTACTGCTCGCAAGACAAAGAGAAAAGTGAAATACAAATTTGTGACACGATCGGGGTGTTTTAGGACTCGATCATACATCAAACTAAGATTTTTTGCCCCACTGGAATAATCAAAAGAGAGAAAGAAAGAAGTTAGATATTTAAATAGATATTTCTTATTAGAGTAACACACGTAGATGTTGCAAAAAAATGCAGTTGGCTTCAAGATTAGCCTACATCCACATTATTTGTGCAAAAAAAAAGTCACCAACTTCATTCTACAAGGTCCATTATACCAAACATTAAAACTTTTAGGCAGTAAAACGAAAAACAAAACTGCAATCTACCTACATGCTCAAATATGCAATAAACTGTAGTAATTCCTCGAAAGCAATGCAAATGTTTTTTTCAAACAGAAAATTAGCTACCAATGAAAAGAGGAACATGAGATTTACCAAATTTGTAGCTTCATCAAGTAGATAATCAGCAGCGATATGAATTGATATGGAGGAGTGAAGACCTGATATCAATTTATACAAAATCTTTTTCTCCTGGCATAACTCTTGAGATGGATCTACAGAAGACAAACTTTTTCTGATTATAAAGGATGCACAACAAGATAGCTTAGAGGATTCACATAATGCTCCCAGCATCAATAATCCATAGGTAGCATACAAAATAATTGCAATCTTCCACAAGACAGCAAAACTCAAAACTTGACAAACAGATATTTCAATATTCTCATCAGTTCAAAAATCCAGAACTTGACAAACAGATCTTTCAAAAATACATCACTTCCATTGTTACTTTTATTATCATTACCACCATGTTGAATCGTTCTAATCGCATTAACAACCTCTGAAGGAGAAGTAATCTCCCACCTCTTCCTCACCCTAACAACCTCACTTCCATTGTTACTCTCAGGCAGTGACCTCTTATTCCCTTCACTATAATTTTTATAACGGCTCGCAACAACCCTCCCTTCCTTCAACCCCCATTTCTTATTACTCTCGGACACTGATTTTTCCCCTTCCTTGAACAACAACTTCCTTGGCGGCAGAGGAGGCGCAACACGCGAAACGATCTTCGCTGGCTGGAAACTCGCGCCTTGACGAGAATTAACATCCTTCGATTTCAGAGTTTCTACGACCTTCTTTGTCGAAACGACCGCGTTTTGTTTCGTTTTCGGTTCCATGAACTTTGAAGCCACGATCCTGCCACCACGGCACTTTTCAAGCGCGATTCTCTCAACATTCTCGAGACGAAGAGCTTCGATCCTCTTCGAGAGACGCTTGATCTGGTTCTCGATGCTTTTGATCTCGTCGTCGATGTCTTTCACGTCACGTTTTCGTTGGGAGCCGAAACCCTCGTTCTTGTTCTTTGCGAATTTGGAGTGGGAGTTTCGAAGAACGCTTTTCGGGGAGGAATTGAATGCGGCGGGGCTCAGCTTTTCTTTTGTGCAATCGGAAGATGAACACTGAGAACTCTTCAGTTCCACGTGAAGCTGTGTGGAAGAGTTGTTGCTGTTGTGAAAAATGCCCATCGAGTTAATTTGTTATTGAGGTTCCACACACACACGTGAACTTTGAATAAACAAAGCTTTCAAGGTTAACAAAAAGGTATAAAGGTTTTGGAATCTGATTCTTTCTTTTGGTTTATGTGATTGAGAGTGTTGTGTGAACTGAAGACCGAACGAGAAAATTACTTTTATTTTATTTTGAGATTATGTGACCGTTGCGATTGAGTGAGAGAAAATTGAGAGGGAAGACTGGAAGAGGGAAGCGGGAACGTTGATAAGATGTTATGCTTATGTTAGTGTATCAAATCATATCACTATTAGATTATGTCAGTGTATCAAATCATATCAGTATTAAATTTTTAATAAATAAATAAATAAATCATAAAATATAAAAAAAATTATAAAAGTTATTTTAAAATATCATTTAAGATACTCTAAAATATTTTTTTATATATTCTGAGATTTTGTTTAGGATAATCTAAATTAAATCATAAATAATTTGAATTTTTTTATTAAAAGAGATACTCTAAAATATTACCGATATAATTAAAATATTATCAGATATTTTTTCTTATTTTCTTAGATTTCATTAAGATACTCTAATAAATTATAAATAACTTAAAAATTATTCTTAAAAGATCATAAAAGGTATTCTAAATTATCATAAGATACTAATAATATTATAAATTATTTTTCATATATATATTTTGAGAGTTCCCATGAGATACTCAAAATTAAAACATAAAAAAATTATTCTTAAGAGAACATTAAAATATTCTAAATTATTTTAACAGGTTTGAACATGAAAAACGGGCTGACCCGCTCCCAACCCCCCACAAATAGGGCAGGGTAGGTTGGCCCGCCATTAGTTGGTGGATTGAAAAATTTAACCCACCCCATTTTAAGGTGGGTTTGCGGGTTGGCCCATATTTCACCAAAAAATTGTTGAGTTAACCGATTGATCCGTCAAAATATTAATTAAAAAAATCATAAAAAAATATTGAGAGACGATTTATTCGAATATGCATGTATATAATTACATCAAATAGTTCGACTCCTTCTCGTGTATTCTGGAAAGTGGGTCTATTATTTTAAATTTCCTATCAGGAATGGGTAACATCAAGGATCGATCATCAAGTAGGAAAGAATTTAAATGCCATCAAGTTTTATATCGAAAAAAAAAATACAGGGATACGTTAAACGGGCTCTATATCTAACGGACGTAAGTACCTCAATGAAATTGCATGGGATGATGGATATATTTGATGCATAAGTACCACTAACCGGCTCTATATCCTTAATTTTAGTCTACAGATACAAAGATGCCAAAGGTAATGACAACCGTGTTACGTACCCAGAGGGCTGGGATTTATTTGTGAAAATAATAACCATTGATTGACGGAAATCAATGGTTAATATATGGTTGTAAAAAATTATAAACAAAAATAGTTGTAAGTATAACCTTCCCCGATATGAAAAAAAACCAAAGCAAGCAAGTGTTAGTGACCAGCTGAAAGGTTTTTTTTTTTTTTTGGTGAAACCAGCTGAAAGGTTTTACTTGTTGTTTAAGTTTGCTTGAGTTTCCAAATGAAGTCTTGTTTTGGAAAGTTCAAATAAAGTCTTTCTAAGTCAAGTCATTCATTTTCACTATATAAAATATGGGATTAATATATTTAGTGACGGACCCAGAACTTTTTATTAGGGGGGGGGGCGAATTTTTATTATTATTATTAAGAAAAGTACATACAATCATATACGAACCTAATATAAAAAGTTTGAAAGAGTTTTATTACAAAATTCAAGGTCAATTCATTTAACTCTTGCTCTACATTTTTTCATATTATTAAACTCTTCTATAATTAAATCTGTGCTAAAATTCAAAACGATTTCTTTTTCAATATATGTAATCAAAGAATCATCAAAAAATCGGTCTTCTATTCAATTTCGAAATCTGGTATTCATTATCTTCCATTTGAGAATGGATTCAGGGCTCTTTTCCTTCCCTGATATCTAGCTCAAAAAATTGGAACTCCTGTTTGTGTTTTGCTGTTGTTTTCTTTGACAATGATTTTCGCCACCCTCTTAATAATCAAGTGTTCTTGATTTTGAAATTTTTTCTTGAGCTCTAAAAGTTTGCTACTTCCTTTTGAAAAAACTACAATTTCAATCTCTAAAGTTGTGTTTGATTAAGTTTTTTTGACATTTTCCGCCCAATTACTTAATTTTTTTAGTCAAAAATTAATTTCTTTTAGCCCCAAATTACATATTTATACTAAAAAAAGCTAAAAATCAGGGAGGGGCGGTGGCCAACCCTAGCCCCTCCCTTGGGTTCGCCTCTAAATATATTAATATTTTATGAGATAATTTTATCTCCTCTATGCGTATAAAGTCAGGTAGAGCCTATGTGAAGTTATATGTAGAGAATATATATATATATATATATATATATATATATATATATATATATATATATATATATATATATATATATATATATGGGTTTATCATCTAACATTTAACATGACCACAACAACTTTCCTACACACACAACATTTTGTGGGGCCCGCAACAAAAAAAAACTCCGACACGCAAAACAAATTTCTATAACATAACACAATCACTTTTCCTACAACATAACTCTTATAAAATCCTATATATATGTGTGTGTGTGTGTGTGTAGGGAAAAAGTGTTTATCATTTTAAATGACATAACTTATATCCTTTCACTATCACAAAGAGGTGGGACCCACACCTTTACTTTTTTGTCAACTCTCTCTCCTACTTTATCTATCTCTTTCTCTCTCTTAAAATGACACAACTTTACATCTTTAAAATTATACACACTTTTCCCTATATATATATATATATATATATATATATATATATATATATATATAAGCTCTATATATTTTTACGTGTGTAGGAGATAAAATTTATTTAAGTAACAATATTCACATTATTCTTTTTGAAGGGCAAGAGTAGTAGGGGTGTTAACGGGCTGAGCCGAACCGAGCTGAGCTTTGATCTTAATGGGCCAAGCCTGTATTTAAACGTGTCCGACTGGCCTTAACCTGTTACCTGTTACGAATATAATATTGGTCTGTGGCCTGGTTTATTTACAAAAAATAAAAGCATGTGTGAAGCCTGTCTTAGCCTGCTAGCATGTTAAAGAATAAAAATAAGAGAACAAAATTCCACAAAAAATCAATTTCCAGATAGAAACCTTAGCTTCCAATTTGCACCAATAATTTACAAAGTCTACAATAAATAAATAAAATTAAAGTGAGAGAATGTAGATAACAGGATCTATTATCTTTGCCCATTATAAACAAAAGTGCCAACAAAAATAAAAAATAAAAAATAAAAATAAATTGACACAAACGAGCAGTGCACAGTAGAACAAATGAGTTTTTGAGAGTTTGTTTGTGTGAAGGAGGATGAAGGATAATATAGAACAACACTAGTAATTACATGAATTCAATATATATCCAAACAGCATAATATAGAACAAAAACACTCAAAAAGTCTGTTAAACCAATAAAATGGGGTGAAATAAATTGATGAGAGAGAGAGTTATTACAAGTAGTATAAAAAATATAAAATAAATATTTATATACTAGGCTAGCCTGGGAGGCTCTAAGGCCGAGCTTTTGAATTAGAGCCTGAGACCTTTTTATTAAACAAGCTTTTATACAAGTTCAAGCCTGATTCCAACACGAGCTTTTATTAAACGAGCTCAGGCCTTCACGAGCCGAGGCAAAGGCCCCTGGTTCGTTTAACACCCCTAAAGAGTAGGTTCTAAGTTGTGACTTCTAAAATATGTCAGTGACTCTGTAGCCAAGTTATTATTTTTTTTTTTTTGCACATATATACATAATATGTTTTATTATTTAAATTAGCTAAGGTCTAATAATATGTAAGCTCCTCATAGGTTATCTAACCTATTTGTATACTTTTTTTTTTATTCTGATAAGCAACCCATTTATTTTCTTATTACAAAGCATGTTTAGATGGGCAAAAAAATTTGTTATACATTATTCTAAAAAATGAATTTCAAAAGCAAGAATAATTCTATATTTGCATGCGCGGGGAAGGACCAACGAAACTAAACGTCCATAAGTACCTAAGTGAAATTGCACGGGCTCATTTGGCTGCATGCGTTGGGAAGGACCAAACTAATCAAGCACAATTTTCTAAAGTTAAATCAAACTAATTTTATCAGAATCACATTTTTTTCTTTCAAATTGATAGGCTATATTTATCATGTATTGAAAAGTAAATGGCTCATTTAATTAAACACATTTAATTAAACATCATCATCCCGTTCAATATATTTTATTTTTACGAAGTCCGACGGTAGTATTATTAAATTCCAGATGAACTATTCAGATCTCCATTGATTTAAATATTAAAAATCTTATTTTATACAAATTTACGTATGGAATGAGGTACTACAAAATAATATAATTCTCAAATCTATTTATAAAATATCAGTGTGTGCATAACACTGTTTCTAAAAAAAATTATTTTTTTATTTTGGAGAGTTAAAAATTATGTTTGATAAAATTGGTTTATTTTTTATTTAAATGAACCAAGAGTCTATGAACAAAAATTGAAAAAAGAAAAGAATTCTTTTTATTTTTGGATACACTATTTATTAAATGGGAAAAGCATCTCTCAAGTCACTGGAGATAAAGTTATCTCCAGTGAGCTCAAAACGACGTCGTTTTGGGTTCTAAGATTAAAAAATTATAATGATAAAGACTAATATGACCCTGCAATATATTAGAATTACAAAAATACCTTGATTTCAGTCCCAAAACGATATCGTTTTGGGCTCACCGGAGATAACTTTATCTCCACTGACTTGAGAGATCCTTTACCCTTATTAAATACATGGGAAAAAAGTTTCCGATGTTACTTTAGATAATTTTATCTAATGTTCATCGAAACGACGTCGTTTTGGGGTTGAAAAATTAAAAAATTAGAGTGATAAACACTATTATAACCTTGAAATAAATTAAAATTACAAAAATACCATGATTTCCGTCCCAAAACGACGTCGTTTTGATGAACATTAGATAAAGTTATCTAAAATAACATCGGAAAAAACAAACCCTAAATACATATATTAAAGAACGTATTATCAAGTTTTGAAAATTAAATCAAAGACACAGTCAAAGGGATCCTATACTATTTTTTAATCTAAAACCTTAAGGTATTAAATTTATAGGATCTATCATTTATATCTATCACACAAATTTGAATCCTTTCAGGTAAAAAAAGTCATGTGATCATGTTACTTGATCACAACCATTCATTAATAATGAACTAAGAGAGAAAAATATATAATTCTTACATAAGTGATTGTGATCGAATAATATAGTTTCATAAAATATATAATCATAAAAAAAAAGATATATTATTTTTTATAGGAAAAATAATAAACTTTTAATATTTTTTTTTCTGAAAATAAAATTATATTTTGGATTTCCCAAACCACGTTAATATATATTTTTTAATATATATTAGGATTTAATATTTCATATATCGTAAAAAATAAAATAACCTCTTACCCTTATAAAAAACCATATGAGATGATATGAAAGAAAAAAGAAAAAAGAAGATATGAATGGAGATAATCTTAATATTTGAAGGCAAAATTGAAATAGCACTCAGATATGTAGTACAAGAGTTGCATTGCATCGAAACAAAATAGAGAGAGATTGGAATGAAGGTAGCTCCCATCGTAGTGTTTGTGTTCAGAGACACAGAGGGATTCGCCTCTGCCATCTCAATTGGTAGTGTATTATATAGCAACCTTCCTTTAAAATAAACCTGGGGCTGTTTATTTGTATTCACCTTCTGTACAAAGGCTTCACTAAATAGGTTTAACTGTTTAAACCATCCAACACATTACATTCTCATTGAGTCATTGTGTTGCTTTGAGTAACGGGAGACGATAGTTTCACTGTCTATATTTTGGTAATGTGAGGTTTTCGAAAAACAAGATTCTACGATGATTATGAAATGCCCGCCTGGTATGTTAGGAAGATTATATTTACTGTCATTTACTTATGTTTGAAATGCTAGAATTTCCCCTTAACAAGAGCTTTGAAATGTCCGATTTTGCAGAAAACAATGGAGGCTTTTCTGATTATCCTTTCAGCAACACAGCTTTTCTACATAGCTGCTATTCATGGTGCTGCAGCATTGAGGAGATAAACTTGATAGTTGAGTGAATGTGTTGGTTTGATTGTCTTTTTTTCTCTCTTCTCTTCTCTTTTTTTCTTACCCCTTTCACTTATTCTTTTTCTTTCTTTCGTTTTTTTTTGGTCCAACATAGTCTTCCTATTTACAAATTTCATTGGAGAATTGGCAAATTGTGGTGTGATTTGTTATGTGATTGGATTTGTATTTATTGAGAATAAATTGTGTACAAAAATATTGAAAAAGAATATTATCTGTGCCAATTTCTTTTGTTGCTTTCTACACTTCTTCAATGTCTCACTGCCACTAGAGCAATTACAATGTACACATAATCGTGCAAACTTCAAAAATCTGTACAAAGGAGACTAAAAGAGTACTCAAAATCCGGACCACAACTCAACTCAAGCCTAGCCTAAATTAATTGGCCTATATTTACATTCTAAAAATAAGACTCGGGTATATTGAGAGTTGAAACTGTTGCCAAAACAATTATTACAGCAAAATTCCCTGTATACAAGCCTCATATGGATCATAAACTTGGGACTGCTGCACATTATTTTTTGGAAAATCTCAAAGAAGAATATAGGTCAAAATTTTCTGAACGAAATCCTTCACAAGTATGGCCTGATCAGATCCTCGTGCTTGTGTTTCTGCAAGAGAAGCAAATGACCAATGATGTCAACAGAAGCTCAATTTGGGAGCTCAAACTTCAAAAATAAATAAATAAATAAACATAAATATCTGAGATAAAATAATCCCCAACCTGAACTTATCTATTGGAGCCAAACAGAACTTCGAACAGTCCACAGCAACTCCACCAAGAGGACTTTTGCTCTATACGCGGAGCTGATGCTACTGGAGGCTGCATATCAATCAGAAAACAAAACCAAATTTTAAAAAATTGTTAACAAAAAGTTCACAAACCAGAAGTGTCTCATGAATATATAACCTCATTTTCAGAGCATTCTGGAGTGACAGAACCATTAACATGTTCAGCACCATTAGTAGATTCAGGGATATGACTATGGGACACTGATTCTGGTACTTTATTGTCAATTTCCTTTGGCTTATGTTCCTCCAAACCTGATGTTCTAACGTTCTCATCAGAGAAGGGATATACTCTATCTTCATTTTTCTTCATAGCAAGATCAGTTGCTCCTACTTGAGAGTCCATTGATTTCTCTAGTAAATCATTTCCAGCAACTGAATTACCAGTCTCCTTAACTGGTGCATTTTCATTAGTCATTTCGTCAAGTGTAGACTCGATGGCTTTAATCAACACATCAAATGCAAATGGTTCTTCTACTGAATAATTGGGCTCATCCTCTGAGTTATTCAGAGTGACCACAAATGCCACTGTCTCTTTTACGGAATAATAGGGCTCATCCTTTGAGTTCTTCACAGTGACGGTTCCAGCAATTGAAGAACTGGAGTTCACATTCCCATAATCTAATTCCTCGGCAGACTCAACGTGCACAACATTTGCATCTTTGCTCTCACAACTCTCCTCAGATTTTAAATCCACATCCATCTCAACTCCATCGTTTGCTTTCTCATCTTTGGACTTCAACTCATCATTTCCTAACATTTGTCATTGAATCAATCAATTTCAATACCATTATCAATCAACCAACCGAACTAACGTACCGGCCCCAACTACCCCAAACACAATCAATCATTACAATTTTCAAAGTTACATATAGTAAAATAAAATCTAATCTTTTTGAATGATAAATCCATGCGAAAAGCATATTCCCAAAAAAAAATCCCAACAAGATTAAATGCAAAACAAGAACAATGAGCAGATACCCATCTACCCAAATTGACCAAAGACACCAAAAAGTAATCATATTCGAAAAGGATAAACCTTTGCATGCATAAAGTTCTGTATAATATCAGGGGACAGTACCTTGTGGGTTGTTGGTTAAAGGGTTGGGGTTGGTTTCTTGTTGTTCCTTCTTTTTATTGGCAGCTTTCCTCCTAGCAGATCTCCTCTTCTTAGGACCTGATGGCATGATTGTGGGGTTAGCTAAGGACAAATGGTGGGGGTGATACCCTTCAGTAACCCGAATGTCTCTCTCCCGGTGGGCACAACTATAAACACAGTTGCTCAGACTCAGAAGGAGAAGGATGAAGATAAGAAATAAAGGAAGAATCTTGGGTGTAGGGGGTGATGGGTCAGTTGCTTCAGTGTTATATAAACAAAAAATCCAGCGTCTGAAATTGTTAAGAGAATGAAATATCATGGAATTTTGACAATCAGAATTCCATTTGAAGTTTCTATTTATAAGACCCGATTACGTTCTGGTGAATAGAAAACACAATCACCTATCATTAAATTCAAATCGCGTTATTAAATTTAAAACGTAAACAGCATTTATTAAATTTAAAACGAAATCAATTCTTATTAAATTTAAAACGTAATTAATTTCTATTAAATTTAAAACGTAATTAACTCCTGTTAATTTCAAAACGCATTTATAAAAAATTGATGCGCTCCATCTTGATAAAAAAACATTTATAAAAAATTGATGCCGAATCCAACGAGTTTATTCTAGTGATTAAGAAAATATAATTTTAATCTCTATTTCATATAAAAAATATATTTTATCCTTACTATCAATAGCCACCGAAAGACAAGGTTTGTAACTAGTTGAAGTTAGTGTATCAATTGAAAATCTTGAGAATCTCTGTTGTACGTTTTGTGATTTTCTTTTGGTACGTGTGTAGCAGAAAAAGGAAAGCAATGGACACAGTTAAGAGATTGTGTTTTATATTTAATATTCACATATAGTTTTCCATTTGAATTTTATATTTAATGGGAGCTGATTGCGTCCTATTAAATACAAAATGCAATCAGCTCCTATTAAATTTAAAACACAAATAGAAAATTGATTGAATTTTAAATTTGAATTTTGAATATAATATAATAGGAATTGATTAAGTTTTGAATTTAATAGGAGTTGATTGCATTTTGTATTTAATAGGACGCAATCACCTCCTATTAAATACAAAATTCAAATGGAAAAGTGATTGTGAATATAATAGGACGCAATCACTCCCTATTAAATACAAATCGCAATTAACTCCTGCTACAATAAATTCAAATAACCTCCAATACCGTGTTTGTCTCATTCAATCAATGCTTCCACGCTTATTTGGGATATTTAATCGATTAAATATAAATTTTAATCGATTAAATCAAACAAAATCAATTTCTTTTGCATTTATTTTATTCATCCGTTTTCGACGGAATTCATTTTCCGTCCAAAATCTTCGACGGAATCCATTTTCCATCAAAAATCTTCTACGAAATCCATTTTCCATCGAAAAACTCCAAAAAATCAATTTCTTTTGCATTTATTTTATTAATCCGTTTTCGACGCAATTCTTTTTCCGTCGAAAAACTTCACAAAATCAATTTCTTTTGCATTTATTTTATTCATCCGTTTTCGACGGAATTTGTTTTTCGTCGAAAAACTTCATAAAATCAATTTCTTTTGCATTTATTTTATTCATCCGTTTTCGACGGAATCCATTTTTCGTCAAAAATCTTCGACGGAATCCATTTTCCGTCGAAAAACTTCACAAAATCAATTTCTTTTGCATTTATTTTATTCATCCGTTTTTGACGGAATACATTTTTCGTCAAAAATCTTCGACGGAATCCATTTTCCATCAAAAATCTTCTACGGAATCCATTTTCCGTCGAAAAATTTCATTTTCGACGGAATTCATTTTCCGTTAAAAATCTTCACAATATCAATTTCTTTTGCATTTATTTCATTAATCCGTTTTCGACGGAATAGATTTTTCGTCGAAAAACTTCATAAAATCAATTTCTTTTGCATTTATTTTATTCATCCATTTTCGACGGAATTCATTTTCCGTCAAAAATCTTCAACGGAATACATTTTTCGTCGAAAAACTTCATAAAATCAATTTGTTTTGCATTTATTTTATTCACTCATTTTCGACGGAATCTGTTTTCCGTCGAAAAACATCACAAAATCAATTTCTTTTTCATTTATTTTATTCATCCATTTTTGACGGTATTCGTTTTCCGTCAAAAATCTTCGACGGAATCCATTTTCCGTCGAAAAACTTCACAAAATCAATTTCTTTTGCATTTATTTTATTCATCCGTTTTCGACGGAATTCATTTTCTGTCAAAAATCTTCGACGGAATCCATTTTCCATCAAAAATCTTCTGCGAAATCCATTTTCCGTCGAAAAACTTCAAAAAATCAATTTCTTTTGCATTTATTTTATTAATCCGTTTTTGACGCAATTCTTTTTCCATCGAAAAACTTCACAAAATCAATTTCTTTTGCATTTATTTTATTCATCCGTTTTCGACGAAATACATTTTCCGTCAAAAATCTTGGACCGAATCCATTTTCCGTCGAAAAACTTCACAAAATCAATTTCTTTTGCATTTATTTTATTCACCTGTTTTCGATGGAATCCATTTTCCGTCAAAAATCTTCGGCGGAATCTATTTTCCGTCAAAAATCTTCACAAAAACAATTTCTTTTGCATTTATTTTATTCATCCGTTTTCGACGGAATTTGTTTTCCGTCGAAAAACTTCACAAAATCAATTTCTTTTGCATTTATTTTATTCATCCGTTTTCGACGGAATACATTTTTCGTCAAAAATGTTCGACGGATTACATTTTTCGTCAAAAATGTTCGACGGAATCCATTTTTCATCGAAAAACTTCATAAAATCAATTTTTTTTGCATTTGTTTTATTCATCCATTTTCGACGGAATTCATTTTCCGTCGAAAAATTTCACAAAATCAATTTCTTTTGCATTTATTTTATTCATCCGTTTCGAAGGAATTCATTTTCCATAAAAAATCTTCGACAGAATCCACTTTCCATCAAAAATCTTCTACGGAATCCATTTTCCGTCGATAAACTTCATTTTCGACGGAATTCATTTTCCGTTAAAAAACTTTACAAAATCAATTTCTTTTGCATTTTATTTTATTCATCCGTTTTTGACGGAATTCGTTTTCCGTAAAAAATCTTTGACGGGTTTCCTTTTTCGTTGAAAAACTTCACAAAATCATTTTCTTTTGCATTTATTTTATTCATCCGTTTTCAGCGGAATCCATTTTCCTTCGAAAAACAACACAAAATCAATTTCTTTTGCATTTATTTTATTCATCCGTTTTCGACGGAATCCGTTTTCCGTCAAAAAACTTCACAAATTGAATTTCTTTTCCATTTATCTTATTGATCCGTTTTCGACGGAATTCATTTTTCGTCGAAAAACTTCAAAAAATCAATTTCTTTTTCATTTATTTTATTCATCCATTTTCGACGGAATTCATTTTCCGTCAAAAATCTTTGACGGAATCCATTTTCCATCAAAAATCTTCTACGGAATCCATTTTCCGTCGAAAAACTTCACAAAATCAATTTCTTTTGCATTTATTTTTTTCATCCATTTTCGACGGAATCCATATTCCGTCGAAAAACTTTACAAAATCAATTTCTTTTCCAATTTCTTTTATTCATCCATTTTTGACGGAATTCGTTTTCCGTCAAAAATCTTTGACGGGTTTCCTTTTTCGTTGAAAAACTTCACAAAATCATTTTCTTTTGCATTTATTTTATTCATCCGTTTTCAGCGGAATCCATTTTCCTTCGAAAAACAACAAAAAATCAATTTCTTTTGCATTTATTTTATTCATCCGTTTTCGACGGAATCCGTTTTCTGTCAAAAAACTTCACAAAATGAATTTCTTTTCCATTTATCTTATTCATCCGTTTTCGATGGAATTCATTTTCCGTCGAAAAACGTCACAAAATCAATTTCTTTTTCATTTATTTTATTCATCCGTTTTTGACAGAATTCATTTTCCGTCAAAAATCTTCGACGGAATCCATTTTCCATCAAAAATCTTCTACGGAATCCATTTTCCGACGAAAAACTTCACAAAATCAATTTCTTTTGTATTTATTTTTTTCATCCATTTTCGACGGAATGCATATTCCGTCGAAAAACTTTACAAAATCAATTTCTTTTCCAATTTATTTTATTCATCCATTTTTGACGGAATTCGTTTTCCGTCAAAAATCTTTGACGGGTTTTCTTTTTCGTTGAAAAACTTCACAAAATCATTTTCTTTTGCATTTATTTTATTCATCCGTTTTCAGCGGAATCCATTTTCCTTCGAAAAACAACACAAAATCAATTTCTTTTGCATTTATTTTATTCATCCGTTTTCGACGTAATCCGTTTTCTATCAAAAAACTTCACAAAATGAATTTCTTTTCCATTTATCATATTCATCCGTTTTCGATGGAATTCATTTTCCGTCGAAAAACTTCACAAAATCAATTTCTTTTTCATTTATTTTATTCATCCGTTTTTGACAGAATTCATTTTCCGTCAAAAATCTTCGACGGAATCCATTTTCCATCAAAAATCTTCTACGGAATCCATTTTCCGTCGAAAAACTTCACAAAATCAATTTCTTTTGCATTTATTTTTTTCATCCATTTTCGACGGAATCCATATTCCGTCGAAAAACTTTATAAAATCAATTTCTTTTCCAATTTATTTTATTCATCCATTTTTTACGGAATTCGTTTTCCGTCAAAAATCTTCGACGGATTTCCTTTTTCGTCGAAAAACTTCACAAAATCAATTTCTTTTCCATTTATCTTATTCATCCATTTTCGACGGAATTCATTTTTCGTCGAAAAACTTCACAAAATCAATTTCTTTTTCATTTATTTTATTCATCCATTTTCAACGGAATTCATTTTCCGTCAAAAATCTTTGACGGAATCCATTTTCCCTCAAAAATCTTCTACGAAATCCATTTTCCGTCGAAAAACATCACAAAATCAATTTCTTTTGCATTTATTTTATTCATCCGTTTTCGATGGAATTCATTTCCCGTCAAAAATCTTCGATGAAATCCATTTTCGACCAAAAATCTTCTATGGAATCCATTATCCATCGAAAAACTTCACAAAATCAATTTCTTTTGCTTTTATTTTTTTCATCCATTTTCGACGGAATCCTTTTTCCGTCGAAAAACTTCACAAAATCAATAACTTTTCCAATTTATTTTATTCATCCATTTTCGACGGAATTCATTTTCCGTCAAAAATCTTCGACGGAATCCATTTTCCGTCGAAAAACTTCACAAAACCAATTTCTTTTGCGTTTATTTTATTAATCTGTTTTCGATGAATTTGTTTTCCGTCGAAAAACTTCATAAAATGAATTTCTTTTGCATTTATTTTATTCATCCATTTTCGACGGAATCCGTTTCCCATCACAAAATTTCAAAATATCAATTTCTTTTTTGCATTTAATTTATTCATCCATTTTCGACGGAATTCATTTTCCGTCATAAAAACTTCACAAAATTAATTTCTTTTGCATTTATTTTATTCATCCGTTTTCGATGGAATTCATTTTCCGTAAAAAATCTTCGACAGAATCCAATTTCAATCAAAAAATTTCGACGGAAAACACTTTCCGTCGAAAAACTTCACAAAATCGATTTCTTTTGCATTTATTTTATTCATCCGTTTTCGACGGAATTTGTTTTCCGTCGAAAAACTTCATAAAATCAATTTCTTTTGCATTTATTTTATTCAACCGTTTTCGACGGAATACATTTTTCGTCAAAAATCTTCGACGGAATCCATTTTTCGTCGAAAAACTTCGTAAAATCTATTTCTTTTGCATTTATTTTATTCATCCACTTTCGACGAAATCCATTTTCCATCAAAAAAATTCACAATATCAATTTCTTTTGCATTTATTTTATTCATCCATCTTTGACGAAATCCTTTTTCCGTCAAAAATCTTCGACGGAATCCATTTTCCGTCGAAAAACTTCATAAAATCAATTTCTTTTGCATTTATTTTTTTCATCCGTTTTCGATGGAATTCATTTTCCGTCAAAAATCTTCGACGAAATCCATTTTCTGTCAAGAATCTTCTACGGAATTTGTTTTCCGTCGAAAAACTTCACAAAATCAATTTCTTTTGCATTTATTTTATTCAACCGTTTTCGACGGAATACATTTTTCGTCAAAAATCTTCGACGGAATCCATTTTTCGTCGAAAAACTTCGTAAAATCTATTTCTTTTGCATTTATTTTATTCATCCACTTTCGACGAAATCCATTTTCCATCAAAAAAATTCACAATATCAATTTCTTTTGCATTTATTTTATTCATCCATCTTTGACGGAATCCATTTTCCGTCAAAAATCTTCGACGGAATCAATTTTCCGTCGAAAAACTTCACAAAATCAATTTCTTTTGCTTTTATTTTTTTCATCCATTTTCGACGGAATCCATTTTCCGTCGAAAAACTTTACAAAATCAATTTCTTTTCCAATTTATTTTATTCATCCGTTTTTGACGAAATTCATTTTCCGTCAAAAAATCTTCGATGGATTTCCATTTTCTGTCGAAAAACTTCACAAAATCAATTTCTTTTGCATTTATTTTATTCATCCGTTTTCGAAGGAATTCATTTTCCGTCAAAAATCTTCGACGGAATCCATTTTTCGTCGAAAAACTTCGTAAAATCTATTTCTTTTGCATTTATTTTATTCATCCACTTTCGACGAAATCCTTTTTCCATCAAAAAAATTCAAAATATCAATTTCTTTTGCATTTATTTTATTCATCCATCTTTGACGTAATCCATTTTCCGTCAAAAATCTTCGACGGAATCCATTTTCCGTCGAAAAACTTCATAAAATCAATTTCTTTTGCATTTATTTTTTTCATCCGTTTTCGATGAAATTCATTTTCCGTCAAAAATCTTCGACGAAATCCATTTTCTGTCAAGAATCTTCTACGGAATCCGTTTTCCGTCGAAAAACTTCACAAAATCAATTTCTTTTGCATTTATTTTCTTCATCCATTTTCGACGGAATCCATTTTCCTTCGAAAAAATTCATAAAATCTATTTTTTTTGCATTTATTTTATTCATCCATTTTCGACGAAATCCGTTTTCCATCAAAAAATTTCACAATATCAATTTCTTTTGCATTTATTTTATTCATCCATCTTTGACGGAATCCATTTTCCGTCAAAAATCTTCGACGGAATCAATTTTCCGTCGAAAAACTTCACAAAATCAATTTCTTTTGCATTTATTTTATTCATCCATTTTCGACGGAATCCATTTTCCGTCGAAAAACTTCACAAAATCAATTTCTTTTGCATTTATTTTATTCATCCGTTTTCGACGGAATACATTTTTCGTCAAAAATCTTCGACGGAATCCATTTTTCGTCGAAAAACTTCGTAAAATCTATTTCTTTTGCATTTATTTTATTCATCCACTTTCGACGAAATCCATTTTCCATCAAAAAAATTCACAATATCAATTTCTTTTGCATTTATTTTATTCATCCATCTTTGACGAAATCCATTTTCCGTCAAAAATCTTCGACGGAATCCATTTTCCGTCGAAAAACTTCATAAAATCAATTTCTTTTGCATTTATTTTTTTCATCCGTTTTCGATGGAATTCATTTTCCGTCAAAAATCTTCGACGAAATCCATTTTCTGTCAAGAATCTTCTACGGAATCCGTTTTCCGTCGAAAAACTTCACAAAATCAATTTCTTTTGCATTTATTTTATTCATCCGTTTTCGACGGAATACATTTTTCGTCAAAAATCTTCGACGGAATCCATTTTCCGTCGAAAAACTTCATAAAATCAGTTTCTTTTGCATTTATTTAATTTCTTTTGCATTTATTTTATTCATCCATTTTCGACGAAATCCGTTTTCCGTCGAAAAACTTCACAAAATCAATTTCTTTTGCATTTATTTTATTCATCCGTTTTCGACGGAATTCATTTTCTGTCAAAAATCTTCGACGGAATCCATTTTCCATCAACAATCTTCTACGAAATTTGTTTTCCGTCGAAAAACTTCACAAAACCAATTTCTTTTGCGTTTATTTTATTAATCTGTTTTCGATGAATTTGTTTTCCGTCGAAAAACTTCACAAAATCAATTTCTTTTGCTTTTATTTTCTTCATCCATTTTCGACGGAATCCATTTTCCGTCGAAAAACTTTACAAAAACAATTTCTTTTCCAATTTATTTTATTCATCCGTTTTTGACGGAATTCATTTTCCGTTAAAAAATCTTCGACGGATTTCCATTTTCTGTCGAAAAACTTCACAAAATCAATTTCTTTTGCATTTATTTTATTCATCCGTTTTCGACGGAATACATTTTTCATCAAAAATCTTCGACGGAATCCATTTTTCGTCGAAAAACTTCGTAAAATCTATTTCTTTTGCATTTATTTTATTCATCCACTTTCGACGAAATCCTTTTTCCATCAAAAAAATTCAAAATATCAATTTCTTTTGCATTTATTTTATTCATCCATCTTTGACGTAATCCATTTTCCGTCAAATCTTCGACGGAATCCATTTTCCGTCGAAAAACTTCATAAAATCAATTTCTTTTGCATTTATTTTTTTCATCCGTTTTCGATGAAATTCATTTTCCGTCAAAAATCTTCGACGAAATCCATTTTCTGTCAAGAATCTTCTACGGAATCCGTTTTCCGTCGAAAAACTTCACAAAATCAATTTCTTTTGCATTTATTTTATTCATCCATTTTCGACGGAATCCATTTTCCTTAGAAAAAATTCATAAAATCTATTTTTTTTGCATTTATTTTATTCATCCATTTTCGACGAAATCCGTTTTCCATCAAAAAATTTCACAATATCAATTTCTTTTGCATTTATTTTATTCATCCATCTTTGACGGAATCCATTTTCCGTCAAAAATCTTCGACGGAATCAATTTTCCGTCGAAAAACTTCACAAAATCAATTTCTTTTGCTTTTATTTTTTTCATCCATTTTCGACGGAATCCATTTTCCGTCGAAAAACTTTACAAAATCAATTTCTTTTCCAATTTATTTTATTCATCCGTTTTTGACGGAATTCATTTTCCGTCAAAAAATCTTCGACGGATTTCCATTTTCTGTCGAAAAACTTCACAAAATCAATTTCTTTTGCATTTATTTTATTCATCCGTTTTCGAAGGAATTCATTTTCCGTCAAAAATCTTCGACGGAATCCATTTTCCGACAAAAATCTTCTACGGAATCAATTTTTCGTCGAAAAACTTCACAAAATCAATTTCTTTTGCATTTATTTTATTCATCCATTTTCGACGGAATTCATTTTCGGTCAAAAATCTTCGACGAAATCCATTTTCCGTCGAAAAACTTCACAAAATCAATTTCTTTTGCATTTATTTTATTCATCCATTTTCGATGGAATTCATTTTCCGTCAAAAATCTTCGACGGAATCCATTTTCCGACAAAAATCTTCTACGGAATCCATTTTTCGTCGAAAAACTTCACAAAATCAATTTCTTTTGCATTATTTTATTCATCCATTTTCGACGGAATTCATTTTCGGTCAAAAATCTTCGACGGAATCCATTTTCCGTCGAAAAACTTCACAAAATCAATTTCTTTTGCATTTATTTTATTCATCCATTTTCGATGGAATTCATTTTCCGTCAAAAATCTTCGACGGAATCTATTTTCCGTCAAAAATCTTCTACGAAATCCATTTTTGGTCGAAAAACTTCACAAAATTAATTTCTTTTGCATTTATTTTATTCATCCATTTTCGATGGAATTCATTTTCGGTCAAAAATCTTCGACGGAATCCATTTTCCGTCGAAAAACTTCACAAAATCAATTTCTTTTGCATTTATTTTATTCATCCATTTTCGATGGAATTCATTTTCCGTCAAAAATCTTCGACGGAATCCATTTTCCGACAAAATTCTTCTACGGAATCCATTTTTCGTCGAAAAACTTCACAAAATCAATTTCTTTTGCATTTATTTTATTCATCCATTTTCGACGGAATTCGTTTTCGGTCAAAAATCTTCGACGGAATCCATTTTCCGTCGAAAAACTTCACAAAATCAATTTCTTTTGCATTTATTTTATTCATCCATTTTCGATGGAATTCATTTTCCGTCAAAAATCTTCGACGGAATCCATTTTCCGTCAAAAATCTTCTACGAAATCCATTTTTCGTCAAAAAACTTCACAAAATTAATTTCTTTTGCATTTATTTTATTCATCCATTTTCGACGGAATTCATTTTCCGACAAAAATCTTCGACAGAATCCATTTTCCGTCGAAAAACTTCACAAAATCAATTTCTTTTGCGTTTATTTTATTAATCCGTTTTCGATGAATTTGTTTTCCGTCGAAAAACTTCATAAAATGAATTTCTTTTGCATTTATTTTATTCATCCATTTTCGACGGAATCCGTTTCCCATCAAAAAATTTCACAATATCAATTTCTTTTGCATTTAATTTATTCATCCATTTTCGACGGAATTCATTTTCCGTCATAAAAACTTCACAAAATTAATTTCTTTTGCATTTATTTTATTCATCCATTTTCGACGGAATTCATTTTCCGTCGAAAAACTTCACAAAATAAATTTCTTTTGCATTAATTTAATTCATCCATTTTCGACAGAATATATTTTTCGTCAAAAATCTTCGACGGAATCCATTTTCCGTCGAAAAACTTACAAAATCAATTTCTTTTGCATTTATTTTATTCATCCATTTTCGACAGAATCCGTTTTCCATCGAAAAACTTCACAAAAGCAACCATTTTCGACGGAATTCATTGTCCGTCCCAAATCTTCGACGAAATCCATTTTCTGTCAAGAATCTTCTACGGAATCCGTTTTCCGTCGAAAAACTTCACAAAATAAATTTCTTTTGCATTAATTTAATTCATCCATTTTCGACGAATTACATTTTTCGTCAAAAATCTTCGACGGAATCCATTTTCCGTCGAAAAACTTACAAAATCAATTTCTTTTGCATTTATTTTATTCATTAATTTTCGACGGAATCCGTTTTCCATCGAAAAACCTCACAAAATCAATTTCTTTTGCATTTATTTTATTCATCCATTTTCGACGGAATTCGTTTTCCGTCGAAAAACTTCAAAAAATAAATTTCTTTTGCATTAATTTTATTCATCCATTTTCGACGGAATACATTTTCCGTCAAAAATATTCGACGGAATCCATTTTCCGTTGAAAAACTTCACAAAATCAATTTCTTTTGCATTTATTTTTTTCAACCATTTTCGACGGAATCCATTTTCCGTCGAAAAACTTTACAAAATCAATTTCTTTTCCAATTTATTTTATTCATCCGTTTTTGACGGAATTCGTTTTCCGTCCAAAAATCTTCGACGGATTTCCATTTTCTGTCGAAAGACTTCACAAAATCAATTTCTTTTGCATTTATTTTATTCATCCATTTTCGACGGAATTCCTTTTCGGTCAAAAATCTTCGACGATCCATTTTCCGTCGAAAAACTTCACAAAATCAATTTCTTTTGCATTTATTTTATTCATCCATTTTCGATGGAATTCATTTTCCGTCAAAAATCTTCGACGGAATCCATTTTCCGACAAAAATCTTCTACGGAATCCATTTTGCGTCGAAAAACTTCACAAAATCCATTTCTTTTGCATTTATTTTATTCATCCATTTTCGACGGAATTCATTTTCGGTCAAAAATCTTCGACGGAATCCATTTTCCGTCGAAAAACTTCACAAAATCAATTTCTTTTGCATTTATTTTATTCATCCATTTTCGATGGAATTCATTTTCCGTCAAAAATCTTCGACGGAATCCATTTTCCGTCAAAAATCTTCTACGAAATCCATTTTTCGTCGAAAAACTTCACAAAATTAATTTCTTTTGCATTTATTTTATTCATCCATTTTCGACGGAATTCATTTTCCGTCAAAAATCTTCGACAGAATCCATTTTCCGTCGAAAAACTTCACAAAATTTCTTTTGCGTTTATTTTTTAATCCGTTTTAATCCGTTTTCGATGAATTTTTTTTCCGTCATCAAAAAACTTCATAAAATCAATTTCTTTTGCATTTATTTTATTCATCCGTTTTCGACGGAATTAATTTTCCCATCAAAAAATTTCACAATATCAATTTCTTTTGCATTTAATTTATTCATCCATTTTCGACGGAATTCATTTTCCGTTATAAAAACTTCACAAAATTAATTTCTTTTGCATTTATTTTATTCATCCATTTTCGACGGAATTCATTTTTCGTCGAAAAACTTCACAAAATAAATTTCTTTTGCATTAATTTAATTCATCCATTTTCGACGGAACACATTTTTCGTCAAAAATCTTCGACAGAATCCATTTTCCGACAAAAATCTTCTACGGAATCCATTTTTCGTCGAAAAACTTCACAAAATCAATTTCTTTTGCATTTATTTTATTCATCCATTTTCGATGGAATTCATTTTCCGTCAAAAATCTTCGACGGAATCCTTTTTCCGACAAAAATCTTCTACGGAATCCATTTTTCGTCGAAAAACTTCACAAAATCAATTTCTTTTGCATTTATTTTATTCATCCATTTTCGACGGAATTCGTTTTCGGTCAAAAATCTTCGACGGAATCCATTTTCCGTCGAAAAACTTCACAAAATCAATTTCTTTTGCATTTATTTTATTCATCCATTTTCGATGGAATTCATTTTCCGTCAAAAATCTTCGACGGAATCCATTTTCCGACAAAAATCTTCTACGGAATCCATTTTTCGTCGAAAAACTTCACAAAATCAATTTCTTTTGCATTTATTTTATTCATCCATTTTCGACGGAATTCGTTTTCGGTCAAAAATATTCGACGGAATCCATTTTCCGTCGAAAAACTTCACAAAATAAATTTCTTTTGCATTAATTTAATTCATCCATTTTCGACGAATTACATTTTTCGTTACATTTTTCGTCAAAAATCTTCGACGGAATCCATTTTCCGTCGAAAAATACAAAATCAAATTTCTTTTGCATTTATTTTATTCATTAATTTTCGACGGAATCCATTTTCCGTCGAAAAACTTCACAAAATCAATTTCTTTTGCATTTATTTTATTCATCCATTTTCGACGGAATTCATTTTCGGTCAAAAATCTTCGACGGAATCCATTTTCCGTCGAAAAACTTCACAAAATCAATTTCTTTTGCATTTATTTTATTCATCCATTTTCGATGGAATTCATTTTCCGTCAAAAATCTTCGACGGAATCTATTTTCCGTCAAAAATCTTCTACGAAATCCATTTTTGGTCGAAAAACTTCACAAAATTAATTTCTTTTGCATTTATTTTATTCATCCATTTTCGATGGAATTCATTTTCGGTCAAAAATCTTCGACGGAATCCATTTTCCGTCGAAAAACTTCACAAAATTAATTTCTTTTGCATTTATTTTATTCATCCATTTTCGATGGAATTCATTTTCGGTCAAAAATCTTCGACGGAATCCATTTTCCGTCGAAAAAATTCACAAAATCAATTTCTTTTGCATTTATTTTATTCATCCATTTTCGATGGAATTCATTTTCCGTCAAAAATCTTCGACGGAATCCATTTTCCGACAAAAATCTTCTACGGAATCCATTTTTCGTCGAAAAACTTCACAAAATCAATTTCTTTTGCATTTATTTTATTCATCCATTTTCGAAGGAATTCGTTTTCGGTCAAAAATCTTCGACGGAATCCATTTTCCGTCGAAAAACTTCACAAAATAAATTTCTTTTGCATTAATTTAATTCATCCATTTTCGACGAATTACATCATTTTCGTCAAAAATCTTCGACGGAATCCATTTTCCGTCGAAAAACTTCACAAAATCAATTTCTTTTGCATTTATTTTATTAATCCATTTTCGACGAAATTCTTTTTCCGTCGAAAAACTTCACAAAATCAATTTCTTTTGCATTTATTTTATTCATCCATTTTCGATGGAATTCATTTTCCGTCAAAAATCTTCGACGGAAATTTTCCATCAAAAATCTTCACAAAATCAATTTCTTTTGCATTTATTTTATTCATCCGTTTTCGATGGAATTCATTTTCCGTCAAAAATCTTCGACGGAATCCATTTTCTTCAAGAATCTTCTACGGAATCCGTTTTCCGTCAAAAAACTTCACAAAATAAATTTCTTTTGCATTAATTTAATTCATCCATTTTCGACGAATTACATTTTTCGTCAAAAATCTTCGACGGAATCCATTTTCCGTCGAAAAACTTACAAAATCAATTTCTTTTGCATTTATTTTATTCATTAATTTTCGACGGAATCCGTTTTCCATCGAAAAACCTCACAAAATCAATTTCTTTTGCATTTATTTTATTCATCCATTTTCGACGGAATTCGTTTTCCGTCGAAAAACTTCAAAAAATAAATTTCTTTTGCATTAATTTTATTCATCCATTTTCGACGGAATACATTTTCCGTCAAAAATATCATTTTCGGAATCCATTTTCCGTTGAAAAACTTCACAAAATCAATTTCTTTTGCATTTATTTTTTTCAACCATTTTCGACGGAATCCATTTTCCGTCGAAAAACTTTACAAAATCAATTTCTTTTCCAATTTATTTTATTCATCCGTTTTTGACGGAATTCGTTTTCCGTCCAAAAATCTTCGACGGATTTCCATTTTCTGTCGAAAGACTTCACAAAATCAATTTCTTTTGCATTTATTTTATTCATCCATTTTCGATGGAATTCATTTTCCGTCAAAAATCTTCGACGGAATCCATTTTCCGACAAAAATCTTCTACGGAATCCATTTTTCGTCGAAAAACTTCACAAAATCAATTTCTTTTGCATTTATTTTATTCATCCATTTTCGACGGAATTCGTTTTCGGTCAAAAATATTCGACGGAATCCATTTTCCGTCGAAAAACTTCACAAAATAAATTTCTTTTGCATTAATTTAATTCATCCATTTTCGACGGAATACATTTTCCGTCAAAAATCTTCGACGGAATCCATTTTCCGTCGAAAAACTTACAAAATCAATTTCTTTTGCATTTATTTTATTCATTAATTTTCGACGGAATCCATTTTCCGTCGAAAAACTTCACAAAATCAATTTCTTTTGCATTTATTTTATTCATCCATTTTCGACGGAATTCATTTTCGGTCAAAAATCTTCGACGGAATCCATTTTCCGTCGAAAAACTTGACAAAATCAATTTCTTTTGCATTTATTTTATTCATCCATTTTCGATGGAATTCATTTTCCGTCAAAAATCTTCGACGGAATCTATTTTCCGTCAAAAATCTTCTACGAAATCCATTTTTGGTCGAAAAACTTCACAAAATTAATTTCTTTTGCATTTATTTTATTCATCCATTTTCGATGGAATTCATTTTCGGTCAAAAATCTTCGACGGAATCCATTTTCCGTCGAAAAACTTCACAAAATTAATTTCTTTTGCATTTATTTTATTCATCCATTTTCGATGGAATTCATTTTCGGTCAAAAATCTTCGACGGAATCCATTTTCCGTCGAAAAACTTCACAAAATCAATTTCTTTTGCATTTATTTTATTCATCCATTTTCGATGGAATTCATTTTCCGTCAAAAATCTTCGACGGAATCCATTTTCCGACAAAAATCTTCTACGGAATCCATTTTTCGTCGAAAAACTTCACAAAATCAATTTCTTTTGCATTTATTTTATTCATCCATTTTCGAAGGAATTCGTTTTCGGTCAAAAATCTTCGACGGAATCCATTTTCCGTCGAAAAACTTCACAAAATAAATTTCTTTTGCATTAATTTAATTCATCCATTTTCGACGAATTACATCTTTCGTCAAAAATCTTCGACGGAATCCATTTTCCGTCGAAAAACTTCACAAAATCAATTTCTTTTGCATTTATTTTATTAATCCATTTTCGACGAAATTCTTTTTCCGTCGAAAAACTTCACAAAATCAATTTCTTTTTCATTTATTTTATTCATCCATTTTCGATGGAATTCATTTTCCGTCAAAAATCTTCGACGGAATCCATTTTCCATCAAAAATCTTCACAAAATCAATTTCTTTTGCATTTATTTTATTCATCCGTTTTCGATGGAATTCATTTTCCGTCAAAAATCTTCGACGGAATCCATTTTCTGTCAAGAATCTTCTACGGAATCCGTTTTCCGTCGAAAAACTTCACAAAATAAATTTCTTTTGCATTAATTTAATTCATCCATTTTCGACGAATTACATTTTTCGTCAAAAATCTTCGACGGAATCCATTTTCCGTCGAAAAACTTACAAAATCAATTTCTTTTGCATTTATTTTATTCATTAATTTTCGACGGAATCCGTTTTCCATCGAAAAACCTCACAAAATCAATTTCTTTTGCATTTATTTTATTCATCCATTTTCGACGGAATTCGTTTTCCGTCGAAAAACTTCAAAAAATAAATTTCTTTTGCATTAATTTTATTCATCCATTTTCGACGGAATACATTTTCCGTCAAAAATATTCGACGGAATCCATTTTCCGTCAAAATTCTTCGACGGAATCCATTTTCCGTCGAAAATTTTCACAAAATCAATTTCTTTTGCATTTATTTTTTTCAACCATTTTCGACGGAATCCATTTTCCGTCGAAAAACTTTACAAAATCAATTTCTTTTCCAATTTATTTTATTCATCCGTTTTTGACGGAATTCGTTTTCCGTCCAAAAATCTTCGACGGATTTCCATTTTCTGTCGAAAGACTTCACAAAATCAATTTCTTTTGCATTTATTTTATTCATCCGTTTTCGATGGAATTCATTTTCCTTCAAAAATCTTCGACGGAATCCATTTTCCGACAAAAATCTTCTACGGAATCCATTTTTCGTCGAAAAACTTCACAAAATCAATTTCTTTTGCATTTATTTTATTCATCCATTTTCGACGGAATTCGTTTTCGGTCAAAAATATTCGACGGAATCCATTTTCCGTCGAAAAACTTCACAAAATAAATTTCTTTTGCATTAATTTAATTCATCCATTCTCGACGAATTACATTTTTCGTCAAAAATCTTCGACGGAATCCATTTTCCGTCGAAAAACTTACAAAATCAATTTCTTTTGCATTTATTTTATTCATTAATTTTCGACGGAATCCATTTTCCGTCGAAAAACTTCACAAAATCAATTTCTTTTGCATTTATTTTATTCATCCATTTTCGACGGAATTCATTTTCGGTCAAAAATCTTCGACGGAATCCATTTTCCGTCGAAAAACTTGACAAAATCAATTTCTTTTGCATTTATTTTATTCATCCATTTTCGATGGAATTCATTTTCCGTCAAAAATCTTCGACGGAATCTATTTTCCGTCAAAAATCTTCTACGAAATCCATTTTTGGTCGAAAAACTTCACAAAATTAATTTCTTTTGCATTTATTTTATTCATCCATTTTCGATGGAATTCATTTTCGGTCAAAAATCTTCGACGGAATCCATTTTCCGTCGAAAAACTTCACAAAATTAATTTCTTTTGCATTTATTTTATTCATCCATTTTCGATGGAATTCATTTTCGGTCAAAAATCTTCGACGGAATCCATTTTCCGTCGAAAAACTTCACAAAATCAATTTCTTTTGCATTTATTTTATTCATCCATTTTCGATGGAATTCATTTTCCGTCAAAAATCTTCGACGGAATCCATTTTCCGACAAAAATCTTCTACGGAATCCATTTTTCGTCGAAAAACTTCACAAAATCAATTTCTTTTGCATTTATTTTATTCATCCATTTTCGAAGGAATTCGTTTTCGGTCAAAAATCTTCGACGGAATCCATTTTCCGTCGAAAAACTTCACAAAATAAATTTCTTTTGCATTAATTTAATTCATCCATTTTCGACGAATTACATCTTTCGTCAAAAATCTTCGACGGAATCCATTTTCCGTCGAAAAACTTCACAAAATCAATTTCTTTTGCATTTATTTTATTAATCCATTTTCGACGAAATTCTTTTTCCGTCGAAAAACTTCACAAAATCAATTTCTTTTGCATTTATTTTATTCATCCATTTTCGATGGAATTCATTTTCCGTCAAAAATCTTCGACGGAATCCATTTTCCATCAAAAATCTTCACAAAATCAATTTCTTTTGCATTTATTTTATTCATCCGTTTTCGATGGAATTCATTTTCCGTCAAAAATCTTCGACGGAATCCATTTTCTGTCAAGAATCTTCTACGGAATCCGTTTTCCGTCAAAAAACTTCACAAAATAAATTTCTTTTGCATTAATTTAATTCATCCATTTTCGACGAATTACATTTTTCGTCAAAAATCTTCGACGGAATCCATTTTCCGTCGAAAAACTTACAAAATCAATTTCTTTTGCATTTATTTTATTCATTAATTTTCGACGGAATCCGTTTTCCATCGAAAAACCTCACAAAATCAATTTCTTTTGCATTTATTTTATTCATCCATTTTCGACGGAATTCGTTTTCCGTCGAAAAACTTCAAAAAATAAATTTCTTTTGCATTAATTTTATTCATCCATTTTCGACGGAATACATTTTCCGTCAAAAATATTCGACGGAATCCATTTTCCGTTGAAAAACTTCACAAAATCAATTTCTTTTGCATTTATTTTTTTCAACCATTTTCGACGGAATCCATTTTCCGTCGAAAAACTTCACAAAATCAATTTCTTTTGCATTTATTTTATTCATCCATTTTCGATGGAATTCATTTTCCGTCAAAAATCTTCGACGGAATCCATTTTCCGACAAAAATCTTCTACGGAAACCATTTTTCGTCGAAAAACTTCACAAAATCAATTTCTTTTGCATTTATTTTATTCATCCATTTTCGACGGAATTCGTTTTCGGTCAAAAATCTTCGACGGAATCCATTTTCCGTCGAAAAACTTCACAAAATCAATTTCTTTTGCATTTATTTTATTCATCCATTTTCGATGGAATTCATTTTCCGTCAAAAATCTTCGACGGAATCCATTTTCCGACAAAAATCTTCTACGGAATCCATTTTTCGTCGAAAAACTTCACAAAATCAATTTCTTTTGCATTTATTTTATTCATCCATTTTCGACGGAATTCGTTTTCGGTCAAAAATATTCGACGGAATCCATTTTCCGTCGAAAAACTTCACAAAATAAATTTCTTTTGCATTAATTTAATTCATCCATTCTCGACGAATTACATTTTTCGTCAAAAATCTTCGACGGAATCCATTTTCCGTCGAAAAACTTACAAAATCAATTTCTTTTGCATTTATTTTATTCATTAATTT